>MU226542.1:702907-741876 GCA_018584345.1 Thuja plicata
AGAAACTACATTCAATTTCCTACGGATTCTATTCTTACAACTTTTTGATATTAAGTTGATAGCTAGTTCAAATTTTCACGTCAAGTTGACTAACCCTGATTTTGCTGATTTTTCATTGCCACTTAAGGGCATAGTTTGGCCCCCACATACCCTCCTCCTTATTTCCTCTTTGTTCTTCAAATTTTTTGATGATCACCTTTATATTATCATTTGAAGCCTTAAGAATATTGTAGCTTTGCTCTGCAATTTTAACCATTGAGGCTTCAATGCCTTTGACCCTATGCTTCAGTTCGGTCACTCTGCTATCCAGCTCCCTGTCCTCCACAATATTCTTGTTGTTGTTAATTATGTTTTCTTTCTCCATCTTGTCCATTCTTTTCTTTAGCTCATAGATTTCATAGTAGGTCCATTTCGTTGATCTGTAGCTGTTAATAGCACTATTTTTTGCATTGTTCAGCACATCCATTTGGGGATCCTCCCTCGCATTGTCACTAAAAATCACCAGAGGAGGATCAATAAGATTTTCCATCTAAATTATGCCCTCCTTGTTTTCCTTAACCAAAGTCCTAACCATTTCACGCTTTATCCCCATTTTCGTAGAAACTGTGTCAAAGTTCCTCCAGACGACCTTCTTGTTTTTACCTGTAATGCTGCAGGTGTAATGGTCTTCTCCATTACATTAGAGGTTAGCACTCTGATAGTGGTAGCAATGATGGAATCTAGCACTCACACACTCACATAATTTGTTACTTTCATTCATATTTTAAATAGATTATTCTTGTTTCGAAAATGCATTCTGAAATAAGTGCATGTGCATGTTTAAAATTAAGTAGGGATATCATCATTTCATTACTTGTAGGAAAGTGCATATTTTTGATTTGATATCTTGATAACTTGAAAAAAAGTATTTAATGAATGATGGTTTAATTTCTATGGTTATTTAGCTTATCAATAACCTGCAATTTTAAATATTCTTTTTTTTCCTTTATTTAAAGAAATTAGAAATACTTTATCGTAGAAACATCATATAAAGTAAATAATGGTTAATATGTCCATTAATGGAATTTAATGTTAACTATTCTTTGTAATTGTGATATATACACACACACATTTACACATACATACATACGTACGTAGGCATGCAAGTGTGTGTGTGTGTGTGTGTGTGTGTGTCACAATTATGAAGGATAATTAACATAAATTATATTAATGAACATATTAACCATTATTTACTTTCTAAGATATTTCTATGAGAAAATATTACTTCTTTTAAATAAAGGAACAAAAAGAAAATTTAAAATTGCACATTATTGATAATCTAAATAATCATAGAAATTACACCATCATTCATTAATTTTTTTTCTTCAAGTTATCAAGTGTAATAGGAGATAAATATGTACCTGTAGAAGCCTGCAATAACATCAAAATATCAACCACAAAAAATATCAGATAACCAGTTAGTATGCTAAATATCAAAAGAGGAAGCGAATAACAATATGCATAATCATCAAATAATGAATTCAACCAAAACAAATGGACATGCAAACCAAAATTCCTTCTGTGTTCTTCTCTATGAAATGTGGGCTCTCAGAAAATGAGTGCTCTATGTGCCCGCATGAGAATTCAAAGCAATTGTGGTTAACAAATTAAGAGAATAAACTCTCTATTTATAAGATTTTCAGGGTCCCAATCAATATTCCATGATTAGTGAGTTGATTGGCTGTGATTAAGAGTTGAACTTAGAGTGAGTGGGAGTTGAACTCAATTGATTGCATGTTGAAAAAATAGATGGATTTGTTAAGAGAATAAATTGAAGAGTTGAACTCAGAGTGAGTAGGAGTTGAACTCAATTGATTGCATGTGCTTGGATAGATAGAAGAGTTAACTGATTTGATTGAGGAGTTTAATTGAGGAGGTGGAGTAGAAGATGAGATAGATTAAAAAAATAACTGATTTAATTGATAAGTTAGGAGAGAGAATGGTGAATCAATTAACTAAAACTCATAATTGAGGAGATAAATATGATTAAATAAATAAAAGAGTTTATTTATTTGCACATGTGAGGAATAAAAAAAAAAAAATCTTTATTTATTTATAAGAGGAACAATTAGTTAATTAAATAAATATTTATTTAATTATGAGAAAGAAATTGATTTAATTATTACATAAATGTAATAATAATAATAAGAAAGAAGGAATATTAATTAAACAATATAATTATTTAATTAATTTCAATAAGGTAGGGAATAAGTAAATAATGTTAATTATTTAATTACTTTATAGGTGAATAATTGATGAAATATTAAGTAATTAATTAAAATCACTTAATTTAGGAATTTATAAAGAAATGATGATTGTGGATTTTAGATTGTATTAGAAAGATGCTAATTACTTAAATAATAAAGATTATTTAATAATTGAAGAAGAAAGTTAGTAAACTTATTTCATTTAAGAAATTAATCATTTGTGTCTACATTTTGCCCTCTTTGATGTAATACGTTTTCAAGTGTTATTTCATAGAATAATTGCACAAAAAATGCCCCTTGAAACAACATCAACAACCAATTATTATGACAATATTTTTTTTGAAAATAAGAGGTTTCTTTCGTACACCATGAAGACACATGCTATGATTCAGTTTCACTAAGTGAAGCCCTTGTGAATATGTGCAACTAAATATTTATGTATAATTATTATTCATCTAGAATCAATTACAATTACAAGCCACATTTTGAATCACTATATGCATTTGCTTCAATAAAAACCCATTATCATTTATTTTCCTATGTTTTGTAAAAAGCAAGACCTATTATGGTAGTGTCATATAATATAATTAATAAGGTAGTTGTGTAAAAAGAAGGCACACACCAAGTGTTTTAATCTAATTTGTTAATATAATCATGATGTCATTATTATCTCAAATGCCAAAAAAATATAATCAACAATTTGAATGTCTTACAATGGCCTCTCACCAATTTATGAATTATAATCTTGATTTTGTATTTATTTTCACGTGTATCCATGCAATCTTAATTGTGTAAAAAATATTGTTAATATAATGTCATGTTCAAACAACTATAATCTAATTTCTTAATATAATCTCTTATAAGGTTTGGTCACGATGTTTACATATTTTCATGTCATTTTAAACTTAGTGTATCCAATGTTTGTATTGTGCACAACATATTATAATGTATAAATATGGATTATGATTATAAGCAAATATTAAACATTCAAATGCATTCAAGAAGTGATTCAATGCATCTAATAGTGTGTATTCTATGATTTATTCCAATTTCTAAGAATGCTCTATTTTGATGCAACATTTCTTCTTCATGATCTACATATTTTATGATAGAAAACCACCAAAAATTTAAAAAGAAAAAAAAAAAAAAGATTTGATTTTTTTTGTCTTATTTTGTATAGAGATCAGCATTTTGAACATGACTTGTTAAAAAATAAAATACTACTAATAAAAAGAAACATGTCAAAAAACTTATAAATTAGTTATTCACATAACTTAAATACTCATTATAAAACTGTTAACCACAAGAAATATCATTAAAATGCATTTAAGTTGCTTCTTAATTACAACTCTAAAAAATCTTAAATAATCAAACTCAAGAAAATGTATTATATAATGATCATAGACATAAATTATAATTGTATTTATAACTCCTTTATATATTGTTACCAATAATAATGATAAACTGAATAAATATTCCAAGAAATATGGAAGAATTTTGTAATGTGTCATAAAACTTTGACACATATTTTTTTACTGCAATTTATATTTCCTCCTAAAAACATTCTGATATTTTTCTGATGCAGTGACACATTGTTGAAGGAATTTAGAGTTGAGAAGACAAGGCACATGTGAGCACTACCCCTTGTTGGAACTTACTTTGTTCTCATCATCATCTCACACCTTCACATGATAATAGATGCTCTCTAACTTTATTGAAGGATCAGTGTACTTTAACCTTTTCTTTTAAGGATTTTGACTAGGAAGAGCTGCATTTAGACTACAAGTGCCCAATAGCTGTGATAAAACAGTAAATCTCATAATTGTACTCCTCTTCTTCTTTGTCAGTGTGTCTGTATGGAGGAAGATATTAAGAGGGAAGTTAAATACATTGTATTGTTTCTTTCCAAACAAACAAAGCAGGAATGCAAAACAATGAAGATTGGAGGCTGGTATGGTAATGAATATTGGTCCTTACAATGTTTACCACTCTTCAACATGGGCCCTCCAGAAAAACAAACAAACAAAACATGTATTTACTCTACTAATAAAGGAGCTGACATTTTAGGATTTATACATAATAGTCATATATGTTTAATATATTTCTGATAGTTTTTCATTTTGTTTCTCTTGGGCTATACTTGAAAAACCATTATCTATGGACATGGCATTTGGGTTGCTCCTTACATTTTAACTTGAGTTTACTTGTTTATAAACTGTAATTATATTACTACCGGTATGAACTAGATTTTACAAATTTATTTGTTTATGAATTTCAATTATATTACTACTGGTATGAACTAGATTTTACAAAAATTTATTTGTTTATGAACTTCAATTACATTACTACTGGTATGAACTAGATTTTACAAATTTATTTGTTAATGAACTTCAATTATACTAATGCTGGTATGAACTAAATTTTTACAAGTTTAGTTGTTTATTCTACGTTTCTAAGTTTTTGTAAGTAATTATCACATGAGCCGTGACAACTGTAGTGTACTTGTTTACTAGAAAGAATTCATAAAGCTGCAATTTTGCAGGGCTGCCATACCATAATCATTCCTCTACATTTCTCCTCCATAATAATTATGAATTCTTCAATGGAGAAAGTTCAGGATTGGAATATTCTTTACATGTTTTCTTCGTGGAAAGCCAAACCACTAAATATCATTGATTGACTTTCAGAGCAGGTTTGGACAAAATGGTCCGGCTTGTGTCAGCATTACACTACCCACTTCACTTCAGGCCAGCAAAATAAACTAAATCCTGGTTTCAAATTGATGGGTAGAGATTGTGGTAGAATTATATAGTATTCTTAATCATTAATTAAATTAATAATAAACAAGTAGCAAAACTTTGCAATGGAGTATGATATGCAAATGGCTTAGGAGAGGTTGAGTTTTTAGATTTTAAGAATGGACCAGGATGGTTGAGAATTGATATTGAAAAGTCTAAGGTTGAGAATTCATGAGAGATTAGAGTGGATGAGAGATCACCAAGTGGAATAATTGATTGATGCATTTGAGGAGCATCAAGGAGAGATGAAGGGCTAGAATTGGTTTTGACAAATTGAAGGGAAGAAATTAAGTCATTTATTCATGGCTGCATAGGCAATGATGACCTATGAGAAGTGTATTCTCACACATGTGTGAGAAAACTCAAAGTAAAGGGATCTAGGACACGTTTCTTCTCACATATGTGTGATAATATTGAAGGAATATCAACCTACAAATGGTGTTCTCTCACACATATGTAAGAAAGAATAAAGAAAAGGAGTGGAGACATGTGAATCTTTTCATATGTGTGAGAAAGATCAAATGAAGATAAGGGATGGAGACATGTGACTCCTCACACATGTGTGAGAGAGAACATGGGGAAGGGAGACTTGAAAAGTACCCTCTCACACATGTCTAAATCGAGGGATATGATTAAGAAATGAAATAAACGGTTGAGATTTTGTTGAAGAATTTTCAAGGATAAGAAAGAATATATGTGATTAATTAAATTGTTCACACTTGGAATGTACATGGTTAATGATTGAATTAATTAATTGGACTAAGGTGGAAAAATGAAAAATTAAATAATTTTTTTGCATTTATTTAATTCTTGTATGATAGGGCTATAATGTTCAATTTAATTCAATAAATATTGATATATTTAGTTAATGGTGAAGAAATATCTTTAAATGTGTAGTATAGTAGTTTAAACACTTTGTCGGTGAAGCCGCCACCAAGGTTCAAATCCTTACCAGGCTACTATGCTCACAGGCCTTGTGCCTTTGTTGGTTCGTTGTGGTTGCGGATTTGAACAAGTGAAGTGTGGGGATGAGGTCTCCCTTTTGTGGCCTCACTAAAGTAGAGAACAAGGAAATGAGATGAATTAATTAAAAAATAATAATTATTTTTATTTTATTAGTTCTTAGAATAAGATAAATTTTGGTGTGATCATATGTAGACAACTCTAGATGTCTACAATATTAGAATTTTATGTAATTTTCAATCAAAACTTCGTGCACATGGAGATGCCATTTTGCATTTATCATTTTTTGAAGAGTAGAATATATATGGCTAGAATCACGCTAAATAAAACAATCTTTATAAAATTTGTAAATAAAAATATACATTAATTAATTTAATTAAGAGTGTACACCAACATTAACTTATAGATGCAATAAACCTTATTGTAGGTGATTTTTTTTTAATAAAATGTATAAAAGGGGAATAAAAAACATAATAGCTTTACAAATGTATATTTTTGGCTTAAGTTTTTTAAATGTTTGCAGTGGAATTTGATTAGTTGATATCAAACTACATATCAATGTTAGTGTCTTTTTTTCTCATCAATTCTTAGAAATATTTTTCTATGATACTTATGTATGTTTAAATAGTGATTTTACAATTATTTTTTATATTAAAAACAAAAAACAAGGGTGTTATCCCTTACACCCTTACAACCCAAAGGAATTTAAACCATAAACCAAAGAAATTACTTACAATGAGGTTAAAGAAGACCATCTACAATAGTATGGCAACACAACTAGTAACTCACATCAAGAGTGAGTACACAACTTGCTGCCAACATAAGAAGGAGAATGAGAGATGCAGAGTAATTTTTCCTTCGTTGTTAGATAACCATCTAGGTGATCTTGTCAGAGGTATCCCCACCCCAAGAGGAGGGTGGAGGAACCCCCAAAGAGAGAGAGAATCAACAACAACACCAAGAAAAAAGTGTTGAAAATGTTGAACTTCAACAGTTGAAGGTTGGGGTAGATAAGGAGTAGTAGTAATTAGAGAAGGGTCCACACCAAAAGAGGGGGCCAAAATAACAACAAGACCTAAGGTGAAGTCAAATCCAAAGGATATAATTAATATCATCCTAGGGGGGACATCATCACTTTGTAAATAGTCATCAGTGGAGGAGTCAGAGCCAAGGATAGTCAAATCATCATCATTTGTATCCTTCCACCATGTGGAAGCACCTTTACAATGTGAGAGAGAAAAAAATGTAGCTAGATGACCATCAAATAAGAAAATTATTCATCGAAAGAGGAGACCGTTATAATCCAATGATTGGGTCCAAGGTCTATCACCAACCATGAGAACCACATCCCCTAGAAGTGATGTGGAGATGCCAATATCAACTAGAATGAGAGAAAAGGTAGAGGGACTGATTGCAAGTGTATCCTTATTTACCTTTATGAAATGACAAATCAAGTCACTAATGGCCTCAAAGAAAGAATTATCCCAAAAATGAGGAGATAGATTGGGGAGACAACCCATACTAGATGCACAGTGAGTGTTTTAGGAAGAGAGTTAAAGGAGACTGCCCAAGATTTGGCCGAGAGAGAATGATTTCCCCACACCCACAATTTTATCAATACCAAATTACATTCTTGAGTAGAAGTAAAAATAGCAATAAAAACCCCTTTGCACAAGGGAAAAGCTCAATGTTACCAAAGACTAGAGATCTCAAAAAATTCGTCACCTAGCAATGTAGATCCAGAAGAGAGGGCCAAAAACTAGTGAATCTACAAGCCAACCCACAATATTGGTAGAAATCCAAATTATCTACCACATATGTGCCACACATCACCATAGAGGGGATCTTGACTGATGAAGGGTACTCCCCTTATTAACACAAAAACACACAACAAAATCAAGAAAAACAATAAAATAGTAAGGACAAGAAATGGGCTTTCTATTATTTCCAATGAAATTGAATTACAATGTTCAGAAATATAACATGCACAGCTACATGGGCATTTTCATTACAATATTCTGGAAGCTAGAGCCACCATATGCATATCCCCAAAAACTTCCCCAGATAACCCTACGAGTCTTCATTATATAGGTAATTTCATCGCCCAAGAAGGTTCTATAAATTTTAACCCTAAAGTTCAAGGCTGACCATCCCTAATATATTATTATTCATTTTTATTACATTAGAATAGGCCCCAAACAACTTTCAGAATTCAAAAGAAATTTTGAAGGAACTTCATTTTATGTTATTTCAGGTAGCGCAACTTCTAGAGATCATAATTCATCGCTCGTTGACCAGATTGACTATTATAAACCCATTTTAGAAATTCCATGAAGTGCTCTACAATGCATGACTCATGACGCTTGAGTCATCCAAGGTTTCGACCCCTTCCGAAACCTCCAAACCTTCAAAATTGAGTCCAAAGTTTTTGTACCCTACTGCCAATACCAAAAAATTTCAATATTTTCAAAACTAGACTTGATCTTGCAATGAAACTTTACCGGTAGGCTAATATAATCAAAGTGAACCTCTGGGAAGAAAATAGGACATTCTGAGCTCAAACAAAAAAATTAGTAAAAATAGTAAATTTCTGTAAATAGAAGCTCTGCACAAAGATAACCCTTATTGAAAGGAAACCAGAAAAAGTTTTTGGGTGATGCAAGATTTCCCTTACACCCATGATGTTCTTGCATCAGAAACCTGGGGTAATTTGAGAAGTGAAATATTTGAGAACTATCCAAGATGTCTTCAATCTCCTCTGTAGATGACATAGTTGTTGGAATATTCTATTGCGCTTCTGTGATCTTCTCCTCAACACTTCTTTCATGAAATTTTGTCAGATCTTAAATGTTAAATATTGGTGAAATATTGAGTTCACTGGGAAACTCGACTTCATAAGTATTTGTTGAATCATACTTCTTCAGTATTTTGCATGGTACAAAATTCTTCATCTTCAACTTATTGTATGTTCCTACTCAAAATCTCTCCTTTCTCAAATGAGCCATGACTTCATCCCCCACCTAGGATTCCTTATGCCTCCTATTCTTATCTACCCTAGCCTTGTACTGTGTATTCATTTTATTAATATGCTTCCTTATCCCCTCATTCAAATTCTTAAGGTGTTTTGCAAAGTCTTTAGCTTCAGCGCTACATGTCTCTCCTTTGTCCAACTTTCTTAATTCTTATGCATTTCTAGGACTGCTTCCATATACTATTTGGAATGGTAATTTACTAGTGCTCTTATTGACATAATTATTTTATAAAAATTCTACCTATGGTAAAATCAAATCCCATCCCTTTGGTTTATCTCCAACTAAGCACCTCAACAGATTCCCCAAACTCCTATTCACCACTTCTGTCTATCCATCAGTATGTGGATGGTGTGTTGAGATAAACTTTAAATCTATCTTCAAAAATTTCCACAAGGTTCTCCAAAAGTACCCAACAAACTTGGTGTCTCGATCTGAAACTATGCTCTTTGGTAAACCATGTAATCTCACCACCTCCCTAAAACAATAATTCTGCTACATGAACAATATCATTAGTCTTCTTGCAAGGAATGAAATGTGCCATCTTTGAAAACCTCTCTACCACTACATTTAAATGAAATCATGCCCTCTCTGAGTTCTTGATAGGCCAAGAACAAAGTCCATACTAATATCCTCCCATGGCTTCTCTGGTACATGTAATAGATGATATAACCCTGTATTTTGTTTGCCTCCTTTTGCCATCTAACATACCCTGCAACTTTGTACAATTTTTTTAACATCTTGTTGCAACTGTGGCCAATAATAATTTTCACTAACTAGAGCAATGGTTTTATCTCGACCAAAATGTCCATCTAGTCTTCCACTACTTTTATTTGGTTAGATTCTCCACCCATGGAACTCCTTGGAATGCACAACTGACTACCTTTGAATAAAATATCATCCTGGATTATGAAGTCCAACCATTTGGTTTTATCTAGAGTAAAAGGTTTTGTACAAGCTTTCCAAGATTTGCCAAAATTTGGATCCTTAGGGTACAAACTCTTGAGCTCGTTGAACCCAACAACTTCAAACTACATCTCTGTCAGAAAAATATGTCTCTTGCTAAGGGCATCTGCAACCCTATTAGACTTCCTTCTCCTGTATTTCAAAACAAAAGTGTAACTTTGCAAAAAATCAACCCATTTCAAATGACTTTGATTCAACTTCCCTTGACTATTCAAATATTCCAAAGTTTGATGATCAGTAAATAAAACAAACTCTTTTAGAAAAAGATAATGTCTCCAATTCCTCAATGCCCGCACTTTAGCATAGAACTCTTGATCATAAACATAATATTTCCTCTTGGTATCATTCAACTTCTCACTAAAATAAGCAATGGGTTTACCTTCCTGACTCAAAATGGCTCCAATAGCATTACCACTAGCATCACATTCTACTTGAAACACCTTGTTAAAATCTAGAAGTGCTAAAATAGGCTATTTTGTAACTTTTCTTTTCAACAATTCAAAACTCTTATCTTCCCCTAGAGTCCACTTAAACTCTTTCCTATCCCCTCTCATTGTTTCAGTCAAGGGTCCACAGATAATACTAAAAATTTGAATAATTTTTTTGTAAAAGCTAGCCAAACCATGAAAATATCTTATCTCAATAGGACTCCTTGGATAGGTAATTCGAGGATAACCTTCACCTTCTCTGGGTCCATTTTTAGACCTTATGCGGAAACTACAAATCCCAGATTCACTAAATCCTTCACAAAACTACACTTCTTTAGGTTAATCAACAACTTCTCTTCCCTTAACCTCTCAAACACCCTATAAATATGCATTATATGTTTTTCCAATGTCTTACTGAAGATCAAAATATCATCCAAATAAAAAATGAAAAACTTACCTAGAAATTCTTTCAGTACTTCGTTCATGAGGAACATGAATGTGCTCACCGGTGCATTGGTTAGCCCAAAAGGCATGTCTAATTTGTCATACAAGCCCTCCTTTGTCTTGAAGGTTTTTTTTTAAATTCATTTCCTTCTCTAATCCTTATTTGGTGATATCCACTCTTTAGGTCTATCTTTGTGAAATACATAGCTCCACTCAAACAATCCATAATATCATCCATCCTTGGCAAGGGAAATCTATACTTGATAGTGATCTTATTGATAGCTTGAGAATATGTGCGCATCCTCCATTCTCCATTTTTATTTGGAGCTAGTACCTCTGGTACAACACATGGACTCAAAATCTCTCAAATCAATCCCTTCTGCAACAAATCCTGCACTTGTTTGTTCAATTCCTCACTCTCTGCTAGAGTCATCCTATGGGCTACCTTGTTTGTTAAACTAGCCCTTGAAATCAATTCCATCTGATGACTGATCTTTCTCACTAGTGGAAACCCCATCAGGTACATTATCAGATACAATATCTTCAAACTCCTCAAACATGTCTACAACTTCTATAGGTACATCTTCTACTTCCTCTTTACCAAATTTTGTAATTACAACAAAACACATATGCTCATGTCTCATACCTTCTAAGAACTTCCTTCCATCAACTAAACATATTCTGGCATTACTGCAAACCTTTTCTCTTTTTTCCTTCAATGGCTTCAGCTTGTGTCAGTCTCCATCCTTTGTCAAAAAATAAGTATTAGCACGACCAACATGTATAGCGTTCCCGTATAATTTCCAAGGCCTTCAGTGAAAAATGACATGCATCGATGAGCATGATATCACAGAGTACCTCATCTCAGTAACTTCCAATCTTGAACTTCACTAAGAACTGCTCATTGAACAAGACCTTGTGGTCATCTTGCACCCAGACATTTTGGTATGGACACGTGTGTTTTTCGCTTTTCAGTTTCAACTTCCTAACGATTTCTTCTGACACCAAATTATCAGTACTTCCACCATCGATAATAACTTCATGAAACTTATCCTCACACTTGCACCTAGTGTAAAAAAGGATCTTCCTCTTATCTAATTATTTCTCTTCATTTATTAGGGTCCTCTTGACAATTAGGGTTTCTCCTCTCTCTGCATCATCTGAGTGTTATGACTGAGCCTGTTCATTTACATGGCCTTCAGTCCTCCTGTTCATCCTTCCTTGACATTGTGGACATTCATAGGCTCGGTGTCCTTCTTCTCCGCAATGGAAACATGTCCCACAAAAACCTCATCTTCCTAGTCCTTTCCCTCTTCCTCTTCCTCTTCCTCTTTGATCTCTATTATTTTGATCATGGGAATGATTCAAACTATTTCCCCTTTGATTCTGACTCTACTTGACTCATCATTCTTTCTTTGATCTTCATTTCGGCCTCCCTAAGACCGTCCACTGGATCTTCCATTACAACCTCTTCCACCTTGCTTTCTTTCAAACTTCTTGTTCAGCTTCTCCTCTGCCTTTAATGAAAACTGGTACACCTCTTCAATGTTGGCCATTCTAACCAAACTCATCTCCTCTTGAATACTTGGCCTTAACCCATGAAGAAAATGGGCAACTTTTTTCTTCTCAACTTTTGCATGACCTGTTCTAATGAGGACTCGATAGAACTCTTTTGTATAGACCTATACAGATCTCCCCGCTTGTTTCAACCCTTGCATTTTCTTTAGCAGATCAATCTCATAATCAACCAGAAAGAATTTTCTTTTCAATTTCTCCACCATTCGGTCTCATCTTGTGATTTTCTCCTTTCCTCTTCTATTCCTCTCCAACTGAATCTCTTGCCACCAAATTTTTGCATGACCCTTTAGTTTGGCCTTTGCAAATTTGGCCCTATTTGGATCTTCAACATATTCATACTCAAAATATATTCTTCCAGATCATTGATCCAATCAATCAGTTCCTCTGGGTTAAGATTTCCTTAAAAGATGGGAATGCCAATCTTGGGTCTTTTTACAATCTTGGAAATGGCCCTAAAAAACCTATCCTCCTCAGGATCTCTAGGCGCTTTTGGTGCTTCTTGGTCAAATTTTCCTTCTTCTTCAAATTCCTCTTCACTTTCATCTCTAACCGCAATATTTATTCCTCTACACAACTCCTCTTGCAATGCTTGCACTTATCTCTGGGGGGCTCTAAACCCCTCTTCTATCACACCCGCAACTCTCCCAACATTGTTCCTTTAAGGAGGCATTTTTGGCTCCTATTACAAGAACCCACAATCAAAGTCTTGGTGCAAACTTCCTCACAGTCGGTGATCTATCTACACACTTAGGAAGACTTGCTCTGATACCACTTGATGAAGGGTACTCCCCTTATTAACACAAAAACACACAACGAAATCGAGAAAACCAACGAAATTGTAAGGACAAGAAATGGACTTTCTATTATCTCTGATGAAATGGAATTACAATGTTAAAAAATATAAAATGCACAACCACATGGGCATTTTCATTACAATATTCTGCTAGCCAGAGCCACTAGATGCATATCCCCAAAAACTGCCCTAGATAACCCTACGAGCCTTCATTATATAGGCAATTTAACCGCCCAAGAAGTTTCTAGAAATTTTAACCGTATAGTTCATCCCTAATATATTATTATTCATTTTTATTACATTAGAATAGGCCAGAAACAACTTTTGGAACTCAAAAGAAATTTTGAAGGAACTTCATTTTGTGCTATTTCAGGTGGTGCAACTTCCGAAGACCATAAATCATTGCTCGTTGACCTGATTGACTATTATAACCCTATTTCAGAAATGCCACAAAGTGCTCTACAACCAAATGGGAATTTTCAATACAATATTCTATAAGCTAGAGCAACCAGATGCATATCCCCAAAATTGTCCCAGATAACCCTACGGGCCTTCATTATATAGGCAATTTAACCGCCCAAGAAGGTTTAGAAATTTTAGCCACAAATTTCAAGGCCAACCATTCCTAATATATTATTATTCATTTTTATTACATTAGCATAGGCCCCAAACAACTTTCAAAACTAAAAAAGAAATTTTGAAGGAACTTCATTTTCTACTATTTCAAGTAGCGCAACTTCAAGAGACCATAACTCATTTCCCGTTGACCCGAGTGGCTATTATAACCCCATTTAGGATCTATAGTCAACCAAGGTTTTGACCCCTTCCGGAGCCTCTAAAGCCTTCAAAACTGAGTCCAAAGTTTTTGTACCCTACTGCCAATACCAAAAATTGTCAATATCTTCAAAACTAGACTTGATCTTGCAATGAAAATTTACTAGCAGGCTGATATAATCAAAGTGAACCTCCATGGAATAAAATAGGACACTCTGATCTCAAACAAAAAACTTACTAAAAATAGTAAATTTCCATAAATGGCAGCTCTGCACAAAGATAGCCCTTATTGAAAAGAAACCAGTAAATATTTTTGGGTGATGCAAGATTGCCCTTACACCCAGGATGCTCCTGCATCATTGGCACATGCAATGGGATGACCTTTCACCTTTGAATTAGTGGCAATAAATTTGGAAACATGAGCATAACTATGTCCACCAATAATAGTAGAGTTTAAGGTAGGAACCCAAACTTTCTCCCCAGAAACGGAGACCCCTCCACCACTAGTACCAAGAATAAGAAGATTCTCAAAGCCACCCACAGTGAGTAGAGGGGACACACTTTGTACACCCAACCCCAACCCAAAGAGAGGAGGGTTAGAAGATCCAAGGGTAGAACACCTAGACAGCCTAGTAAAGTACACAACTAGTGAAGAGGAAACCCCTTCCAAATCCCTCTACCTAGGGGCATCTGTCATGGACAAGGACAATAGAGCATGAGAAGATGGAGGTCTAGGCGAATTCAAAATGCAAGAAAAGCAGGAAATAAATGAATCTATTCGCAACGGCTCCAAAGAGACTACTTGCAGAGCACACCCTTTTACAATTCTTATAAAATTAGTTATATTAAATAATCATAGTTAAATATTTTCCTATATCATATTTGATAATTGAAATACATTAATAAAACCTCTATAAACATAATATTATCATAGAAAGGTTTACACTTATAGATTGGTAATTATAATATTGATAAGTAGGAGATATTTTCCACAGCAAGTCAAATAGTGATATTATCTCCTACTTATCAATTGATGAGATTAAGAGGGTTTCTAATGAATGGTTCATAAGGCACAACACTTATTGAAGGTTTTGCGAATGGGGTTGCAAGCAGAGTGGGCTTAACCATGGCGGAAAATCTGTAGTTAAGCGTGCTTGAGCTGGAGTAGTACTAGGATGGGTGACCTCCCGGGAGGTCCTAGTGATTCCCCTTTGTGAGCATCACCTAGATGTAATGAGTGCTAAGTGTTGCATTCATTCTCCTAAGAGATGGGTTCTTGTGAACCACTACTCATGAAACATGAGTCAATGAGTTTAACTCAAAATACTACACAGTTGAATCCTGATAGCAATATCACAATTTGACTTTATGTGGAAAATATCTCCTACTTATCAATTGATGAGCTTAAGGGGCTTTCTAATGAATGGTTCATAAGGCACAAAAGTTGCTGAAGGTTTTGCAAATGGGGTTGCAAGCAAAGTGGACTTAACCATGGAGCAAATTTTGTAGTTAAGCGTGCTCGAGCTGGAGTAGTACTGGGATGGGTGGCCTCCTGGGAAGTTCCAGTGCTTCACCTCTATGATCATCACCTAGATGCAATGAGTGCTAAGTGTTCCATTCATTCTCATGAGAGATGGGTTCTTGTGAGCCACTACTCATGAAACATGGGTCAGTGAGTTTGACTAAAAAAGCTACATAGTTGAATCCTGATAGCAATATCACAATTTCACAATTATAATATTATTTTTAAATTTTCTAAAAAATAAAAATACAAAATTCAACTTCTAGAGGAAGAGCACCAATAGTTGAGTGCATTCCAATAGTTTTGCAATTTTTGTGCACCCAATCCCCTAATTACTAATTTTAAAAGAGCCAAAAAATCATAAGTAAAAGCCCATTTTAATAAGTTTCACATGTACCAATAACAAATCATTTTTAGCTTTTTTTGGTTCATAATTGGCTCATTTGTGCACCACTACTAGGACATTTGTGCACTACTACTGGGACATTTGTCCATAAGTATTGGCAATTTTGAGCGCATAGTTATTGGGGTATCTTTACATAGGTATCATGTGACACTTTGAAATGACCACTTTTTGACCCTTCATCGCTTAAAGATTTGTATAGGTGGCTCTATTAATTTACACATAAGCCAAAAATCATTTTTTAAGTTGCCAACTTGCATAGATAGACAACTAAAAAATATTTGAAATCTATTATATAATTTGAGTTGTATAGATGCTCAAAATTAGTTATAATGACTATTGGTATACCTCCCCCACATCAATGTAAAGAAACTACAAAAACCTCTCCCTTAGATATACATCAAATACAAACATGTTGATTTTTGTTGGACTTATACATTCATGGTGTGTGCAATTCTCTAATCAATTTCTTTTGAAATTACTTGATACTATCAAGTAATTGCCTTGAGTACCCAATCATATTAATTTTTCTTATGAATGTAATCTATTTTCTTGAATTTATCCTCTAAAGCTACGTGAATTATTAATTAGTACAATGTAATGATTCTTATTTTTAATTATTATTAGAGTTCCTCGAGTTTAACTCGCATGCTTAAATGAGTTCATTACTTTAATTGATTAAAATAAATAACATATAAGTTTTATTAAATGCATATATAAAGGGCATTTTATTTCATATATACATTTATAATTATGTAATTTTTAAATCTTTTTTAAAATTATGATATTTATACTGAAATAAAATTAAAATTAAAATTTTACATAAAACATTTCCTTCTAAGAGTGTCTTAGAAATAAAATTATAATATTGATATAATTTAATCAAGTATATTAATTTTGAATTTTATTAGAAATAATAATCTAATAATTATTTAATATAAAATTTCTATAATATATGAGATATTATGTTAAAAATTTTATTTTTAAAATAAATAATAGGGTTTTTTAATTTAATATCATTTATCATGTTTAAATAATCTACATAAATATTTGTATATTTATTTTATAAAGTATATGTTAAATAAGTTTTATATTTTTTAAATTTTAATTTATTTCCCTCACCCATTATACTCAATAAACTACAAAGCTTAGTATTTGTGGTTAGGTTCTTGCAATGAATTTTTGTTAACTAGTTATTAAAATAAATTATTTCAACCAATTACAATTTAATGTGGTACAAATAAATTTAATAGATTTAATGTGGTACAAATAAATTTAACTAGATATTAAAAAAAATTACTTCTACCAATTATAAACAAGTATTTTTTATATTTATAAAATCTTATTTCTTCTCTTAAGTGTACTTGCATATTTTTTAAGTTTTAAAATTTGAAAAATTATTTATCTACACAACAATTGTCATCTATCTTTTTAATATTACCATTTTGCTTAAAAATTGTGGCTCACTTCTCATTATTATTAGATTATTATTGTCTCAAATTATCTTCCACTAAATATCTTCTAATAAAAAATGTATGCAAATTATTATACTTAATTAAATTATATTAAATATTATAATTATAATTAATTATTACGTAGCACTTGTTCTATCAGCCACTATATGGCACTTGTTTTATCTTACATAAATATACCTATCTTACATATTCACTATCATTGCTAAACACCCTATTCTATCAAAATCACTACCTTGTAATGTACCTTAATTTATAAACTTTTTGTATGGTTAAAAACTTTGATGATACCTAATTAGCGTGGTGAAAAAAAATTAAAAAAATTTAATGTGACATGTGATCAAATTAACCTTAGTTTCTCTGTAATAATGGTGAATCTGTCCTTAGAAATTATGTCAATTTTGCAAATTGGTATTGGTGCATGTGACAGCCTCAAAGAATGGTTAAAACCACATTTTAGTGAGTTCCGTAGAAATCAGATTCAGGTGACAGCTTGAAAGAATGGTTAAAACCACATATTAATGAGCTCAGTAGAAATCAGATTGAAGCCAATAAAAATCAGTTGGTTTGTTCAGAAGAGAATTTTAAGATTGAGACCTGTTCATAGATTGATAGAAGCTTGAGAAACTTAAACATTACAGTGACACAAAGTACAATTCTCTTATGACTTCTCTCTTTTTTTCAAGTTTAAGTGGCTTTTCCAGCAGCATTTATTAATTGATTTTTGAGTAGTTTTCTGTCCCTTTTATTAGACTATGTGTAGGCTAGGTTTCCAAGATATTCATATTTTATTTGATTTCCTTGTTAGTTTTAAAACTTACTCATTCAGACATTAAAAAATTTATTCAATTTTTCCCTATGTGCAGTCTGATTTTATATTTTTTTTTAATAAATTAAAATAGCAAAATACAAATAGATACAAATAGATATGAGATGCATAACTTATTTTTTATATGAAATATATCAATAAATTAAAATAAAAAAACAGAACTAAAATTTAAGGTGAATATAGAATCTTTAAACAAAAATAGATTAAAAACAATGTATTTTTTAATTTTTTTTAAAAGAAGTTGGGTTGTATATTTAAATTATTAATTTCTATTTTATTTAAATAATAGATTTTGAAATGAGCATGATAAGTATTTGTCATGTTGTTTAATATATTATAATTATTGTGTATTTATTACATTTAGATTGTTCAAGGTTTTATTGAAGTGGTCTATTGTAGTATTAAAGTACAATAGTTAAAAAGACAAAGAAAACAATCTTAATACTTTAAACTTATATTTAATGATACGAAAATTGTATTAAAAGATATTTAATATGAAATATAATTAAAATTTAAAGACTTATATGTAATTATATTAATATAATTAAGATTATATCATGTGAAGCAAATATTTTAGTCTATAATCAATAAGTATATAAGATTGTAAATCTGATACAGTTATCTATTTAAAATCAATTATGACTTAAAATATTATTTTAATATAAAATCATTTTAGAAATTTAAAATTTTTATTTTTTTTATGCTAGATATATTAAGGAAAAAAAAATCCTAATACTTAAGTTTTTTCAATAAAATATAATTAAAAATTTAAGAAGATTAAATTATATAAAGGAAACATTTTAAATAGACAATTGATACTTCTTAAGATTGGAATTCCATCCAACCATCCATTTAAAATTATATTTCAATTTTTTTTTAATACAATATCTAACTATTAAAAGCCAGAAAGAGATGACGAGACATTTGAAGACATTAGAAGTAAAGCATATTCTTGTTTTAAGATGAATATATAATAGGGAAAATGACTGACTACTTCACACTCTAGTTCTGTCCATCTGTAGATGGTAAACAGTATGTCAGATTTTGATGATTTTTTTGTTGTCTCTATATATGAGTTAACTGCTTAAAGCTAAGGTTTCAGCTTCAGGGTATTCACAGATCTCTCTCTATAAAGACCATGGAACACAGAGTGGTCAAAAAGTGGTCATTTCAAAGTGCTGCCTGATACCAGTTATGTTCTTACACCAATAGCCGTTTACTCAAAAATACCTGTACTTGTGGCTAAATGTCCCAATAGTGGTACACAAATAGACCAATTACCAACCAAAACAACAAAAAAATGATCCACTATTAGTACATATGTAATCAGCTATTGATACATATATTATCATTTTTGAGACTCTTTTAATTATATTAGTAATAAAAGAGTTAAGACAATGAAAAAGTAACAGTTATTCAACTCCTAACAGTTAGTGGGTCTTTTCCCTATTCAAAATTTAGTTTAAAACTGCAAATCAAACAAATTTCCTTACAGCTGACATTCTGAAATTAGCAAGTTTTAAAAAGATCTACACCAGTCTTATCAAACTTTTCATTTAAAAAAAGTTATTTACATTATACCGTGAAAGTTTTATCTGTCTAAATTGATAAGACATTTACTACCCACGGCAGTTATTTACATTATTATTGACTTGATAATCTCTCTGTTGTTCGGACACTTACTTTTTATCTTTTTTTGGCGCTCAGTGTTTCTCTGTTTCTCCCTTGGACTGGGGAAAGCTTCCTTCAGTCTTCTACTGCCCAACAGCTCTGCCAAATGGCTATTTCCCAAATACTCTCAATTGCAATGGAAGAAATTACCTGCCATCTACAAAAGAAAACTCAGAAGGAAAAAGAGTACAGTTTGGCATAATATAGATTTTCCTTGTACGAAAAAACAAAGTAGGAGTGCAGTGCAAAACAATCAATCAAGGCCCATGTGATTAAAGAATATTGTGGTGTCACAAGAATAGACCATACAATAGTTTAAAGTCTTCAAGATGGCCCCAAACAAGACACCATTACCTTAGCTTCTCACTTTTTAATCTTATAGATAATGACTGATGTCTTAATCATGTTTCTAAGTAATGGAGACAAGCATTTAGGCTCTAATAATAGCTCAATTTTTATATGTAAGTGGGTCAGCAATGGTTGGTCTTAATTCTTTTAGTTTAATTGTAAAATTTTCAACATCATGGATTTGTTACAGTTTTTTTTCTTTATTTTCTAAATTAAGAAGTGTCACATCTTTTAATGATATATAAATAAAAGTATAGAATAATCTTTTCAACACATTTTTAACCTTGAAAAAGTGAAAAAGAAAACATCATGTTTATGACTTGGAAATGGAAATGCAATGCTGTGCAAATCCAATGTAAATATAATGGCCAATAACAACATATCAATATGTTACTTATTCAGAAGTACAGTGAGTGAGACTTTGATTCCTACCATATTGTTTTCCCTCTCATATAAGATATTGTAATGAGCATTCATGTGAAAAGGATAGATTATGCAGTACATTAAACTTTTGGTGCTCTTTATATTCTAAGCGTCAATTCTCCATAAGATCGTCCGCTAGATCTTCCATCACAACCTCTTCCACCTTGCTTTATTTCAAACTTCTTGTTCAGCTTCTCCTCTGCCTTTAAGGAAAATTGGTACACATCTTCAATGCTGGTCATTCTAACCAAACTCTGCTCCTCTTTAATATTGGCCTTAACCCATGAAGAAAAAGGGCAACTTTTTCCTTCTCAACTTTTGCATGACCTATTCTAATGAGGACTCGGTAGAACTCTTTTGTACACTCCTATACAGATCTCCCTGCTTGTTTCAACCCTTGTATTTTCTTTAGCAGATCAAGCTCATAATCAATGGGAATGAATTGTCTTTTCAATTTCTCCACCATTCGATCTCATCTTGTGATTTTCTCCTTTCCTCTTCTATTCCTCTCCAATTGAATCTCTTGCCACCAAAGTTTTGCATAACCCTTCAGTTTGGCCTTCACAAATTGGCCCTATCTAGATCTTCAACATATTCATACTCAAAATATTCTTCCAGATCATTGATCTAATTGATCAATTCCTCTGGGTTAAGATTTCCTGAAAAGATGGGAACTTCAATCTTGGGTTTTTTTCCAATCTTGGAAATGACCCTAAAATACCTATCCTCCTCAAGATCTCTAGGCGCTTTTGGTGCTTCTTGGTCACATTTTCCTTCTTCTTCAAATTCCTCTTCACTTTCATCTCTAACTACAATATTCATTCCTCTACACAGCTCCTCTTGCAATGCTTGCACTTATCTCTGGAGGGCTCTAAAACCCTCTTCTGTCACACTCGCAACTCTCCAAACATTGTTCCTTCAAGGAGGCATTTTTGGCTCCTATCACAAGAACCCACAATCATAGTCCTGGTGCAAACTTCCTCACAGTCCGCAATCTGTCTACACACTTAGGAAGACCTTCTTTGATACCACTTGATGAAGGGTACTCCCCTTATTAACACAAAGACACACAACAAAATCGAGAAAACCAATGAAATTGTAAGGACAAGAAATGGGCTTTCTATAATCTCCGATGAAATGGAATTACAATGTTAAAAAATATAACATGCACAGTCACATGGGCATTTTCATTACAATATTTTGCAAGCCAGAGCCACTAGATGCATATCCCCAAAAACTGCCCTAGAAAACCCTACGGGCCTTTGTTATATAGGCAATTAACCGCCCAAGAAGGTTCTAGAAATTTTAACCATACAGTTCAAGGCCGACCATCCCTAATATATTATTATTCATTTTTATTACATTAGAATAGGCCAGAAACAACTTTTGGAACTCAAAAGAAATTTTGAAGGAACTTCTTTTTGTGCTATTTCAGGTAGCGCAACTTTCGAAGACCATAAATCATCGCTCGTTGACTCGATTGACTTTTATAACCCTATTTCAGAAATGCCACAAAGTTCTCTGCAGCCATATGGGCATTTTCAATACAATATTTTGCAAGCTAGAGCCACCAAATGCATATCCCCAAAATTGCCCCAAATAACCCTTCGGGCCTTCTTTATATAGGCAATTTAACCGCCCAAGAAGGTTCCAGAAATTTTAGCCATAAATTTCAAGGCCGACCATTCCTAATATATTATTATTCATTCTTATTACATTAGAATAGGCCTAAACAACTTTTTGAACTAAAAAAGAAATTTTGAAGGAACTTCATTTTCTGCTATTTCAGGTAGCGCAACTTCTGGAGACCATAACTCATTTCCCGTTGACCTGATTGGCTATTATAACCCCATTTAGGAGCTATAGTCAACCAAGGTTTTGACCCCTTCCAGAGCCTCTAAAGCCTTCAAAACTGAGTCCAAAGTTTTTGTACCCTACTGCCAATACCAAAAAATTTCAATATCTTCAAAACAAGACTTGATCTTGCAATGAAACTTTACTGGCAGGATGATATTATCAAAGTGAACCTCCATGGAAGAAAATAGGACATTCTAAGCTCAAACAAAAAACTTACTAAAAATAGTAAATTTCCATAAATAGAAGCTTTGCACAAAGATAGTCCTTATTGAAAAGAAACCAGCAAATATTTTTGGGTGATGCAAGATTGCCCTTACACCCAGGATGCTCCTGCATCATTGGCACATGCAATGGGATGACCTTTCTCCTTTGAATTAGTGGCAATAAATTTGGAAACATGAGCATAACTATGTCCACCAATAATAGTAGAGTTTAAGGTAGGAACCCAAACTTTCTCCCCAGAAATGGAGACCCATCCACCACTAGTACCAAGAATAAGAAGATTCTCAAAGCCACCCACCATGAGCAGAGGGGACACACTTTCCACACCCAACCCCAACCCAAAGAGAGGAGGGTTAGAAGATCCAAGGGTGGAACACCTAGACAACCTAGTAAAGTACACAATCAGTGAAGAGAAAACCCCTACCAAAGCCCTCTACCTAGGGGCATCTTTCATGGATGAGGACAATAGAGCATGAGAAGATGGAGGTCTAGGCGGATTCAAAATGAAAGCAAAGCGAGAAACAAATGACTCTATACATGACGGCTTCACTACTTGTAGAGCACACCCTTTTACAATTCTTATAAAATTAGTTATATTAAATAATCATAGTTATATATTTTCCTATATCATATTTAATAATTGAAATACATTAATAAAACCTCTATAAACATAATATTATTATAGAAAGGTTTACATTTATAGATTGGTAATTATAATATTGATAAGTAGGAGATATTTTACACAGCAAGTCAAATAGTGATATTATCTCCTACTTATCAATTGACGAGCTTAAGAGGGTTTCTAATGAATGGTTCATAAGGCACAACACTTACTGAAGGTTTTGCGAATGGGGTTGCTAGCAGAGTGGGCTTAACCTGGGCTTAACCATGGAGGAAACTCTGTAGTTTAGCGCACTTGAGTTGGAGTAGTACTAGGATGGGTGACCTCCCGAGAGGTCCCAGTGCTTCCCCTCTATGAGCATCACCTAGATGCAATGAGTGCTAAGTGTTGCATTCATTCTCCTAAGAGATGGGTTCTTGTGAACCGCTACTCATGAAACATGGGTCAATGAGTTTAACTCAAAAAACTACACAGTTGAATCCTGATAGCAATATCATAA
This sequence comes from Thuja plicata, assembly GCA_018584345.1. Classification (NCBI taxonomy): domain Eukaryota; kingdom Viridiplantae; phylum Streptophyta; class Pinopsida; order Cupressales; family Cupressaceae; genus Thuja; species Thuja plicata. Next base: position 726,795 of record MU226542.1, read on the forward strand.
TTTGACTTGATGTGGAAAATATCTCCTACTTATCAATTGACGAGCTTAAGGGGATTTCTAATGAATGGTTCATAAGACACAACAATTTCTGGAGGTTTTGCAAATGGGATTGCAAGCAAAGTGGACTTAACCATGGAGGAAATTTTGTAGTTAAGCGCGCTCGAGCTGGAGTAGTACTGGGATGGGTGACCTCTTGGGAAGTCCCAGTGCTTCACCTTTGTGATCATCACCTAGATGCAATGAATGCTAAGTGTTCCATTCATTCTCATGAGAGATGGGTTCTTGTGAGCCACTACTCATGAAACATGGGTCAATGAGTTTGACTAAAAAAGCTACAGAGTTGAATCCTGATAGCAATATCACAATTTCACAATTATAATATTATTTTTAAATTTTCAATTTATTTTCAAAAAAGTAAAAATACAAAACTCAACTTCTAGGGGAAGAGCACCAATAGTCGAGCACATTCCAATAGTTGTGCAATTTTTGTGCACCCAATCCCCTAATTACTAATTTTAAAAGAGCCAAAAAATGATAAGTAAAAGCCCATTTTAATAAGTTTCACATGTACCAATAACAAATCATTTTTTAGCTTTTTTTGGTTCATAATTGGCTCATTTGTGCACCACTACTAGGACATTTGAGCACTACTACTGGGACATTTGTCCATAAGTATTGACAATTTTGAGCGCACAGTTATTGGGGTATCTTTACGTAGGTATCATGTGACACTTTGAAATGACCACTTTTTGACCCTTCGTCGCTTAAAGATTTGTATAGGTGGCTATATGAAAAACGTATTATGTTAAAATTCTTATTTTTAAAATAAATTATAGGTTTTTTAAATTTAATATCAATTATCATGTTTAAATTGTATAATGTAGGAGGCAATAATATGGAAAAATTCTTATGTTAAAATTCTTATTTTAAAAATAAATTATAGGTTTTTTAAATTTAATATCATTTATCATGTTTAAATGTATAAGACCCAAACTTCTTAGCCAAAAGCATGAAGAAAAATAAAGATTGATTGCAATAGTATCTAGCCTAACAAATATTAATAAAAACCCTTCATACTATTGCAATGAATTTTTGTTAACTAGTTATTAAAATAAATTATTTCAACCAATTACAATTTAGTATTTTTATTTTTTCAAAAAAAATATTTTATTTTAAAGGAGTAAATTAAGGGAGTACTAGTAATAGGTTTAATGTGGTACAAATAAATTTAACTAGTTATTTAAAAAATTTACTTCTACCAATTATAAGCAAGTATTTTTTATATTTATAAAATCTTATTTCTTCTCTTAAGTGTACTTGCATATTTTTTAAGTTTTAAAATTTGAAAAATTATTTATCTACACAACAATTGTCATCTATCTTTTTAATTTTAGCATTTTGCTTAAAAATTGTAGCTCACTTCTCATTATTATTAGATTATTATTGTCTGTAATTATCTTCTACTAAATATCTTTTAATAAAAAATGTATGCAAATTATTATTATTATTATTATTATTATTATTTTGATCGGTAATATCTGCTTTTGATTGGAGCGATAACCCTGAATTATCCGGGTTGGAGTGCTGCGTGTGAAATTCGAACCCTGAATTATGCTAACCACCAATTCCTTCCGAGTCCTCGGCCCAACATAGACTGTCTGACTTGATTGCACTTCCTGTGGTTCAAACATTGAACCTCCCAATTATTATACTTAATTAAATTATATTAAATATTATTATAACTATAATTAATTATTACGTAGCACTTGTTCTATCAGCCACTATATGACACTTGTTCTATCTTACATAAATATACCTCCTATCTTACGTATTACCTTGTAATGTACCTTAATCCTTGTAATGTACCTTAATTTATAAACTTTTTGTATGGTTAAAAACTTTGATGATGCCTAATTAGCGTGGTGAAAACAAACAAAAAAAATTCATGTGACATGTGATCAAATTAACCTAATTAGTTTCTCTGTAATAATGGTGAATCTGTCCTTAGAAATTTTGTCAATTTTGCAAATTGGTATTGGTGTATGTGACAGCCTGAAAGAATGGTTAAAACCACATTTTAGTGAGTTCCGTAGAAATCAGATTCAGGTGACAGCTTGAAAGAATGGTTAAAACCACATTTTAATGAGTTCAGTTGAAATCAGATTGAAGCCAATAAAAATCAGTTGGTTTGTTCAGAAGAGAATTTTAAGATTGAGACTTGTTCATAGATTGATAGAAGCTTGAGAAACTTAAACATTACAGTGACACAAAGTACAATTCTCTTATGACTTCTCCCTTTTTATTAGACTATGTGTAGACTAGGTTTCCAAGATATTCATATTTTATTTGATTTCCTTGTTAGTTTTAAAACTTACTCATTCAGACATTAAAGTGATAAAAAATTTATTCAATTTTTTTCCTATGTGCAGTCTGATTTTATATTATTTTTATAAATTAAAATAGCAAAATACAAATACATATGAAATGCATAAATTATTTTTTATATGAAATACATAAATAAATTAAAATAAAAAAATAGAACTAAAATTTAAGGTGAATATAGAATCTTCAAACAAAAATAGACTAAAAAACACTTAATAAATTATATATTTTAAATTATTAAATTATGTATTTTTAAAAAAAATTTAAAGAAGTTGGATTATATATTTTAAATTATTAATTTCTATTTTATTGAAGTGGTCTATTGTAGTATTAAAGTGGAATAGTTAGAAAGACAAAGAAAACAATCTTAATACTTTAAACTTATATTTAATGATATGAAAATTGTATTAAAAGATATTTAATATGAAATATAATTAAAATTTAAAGACTTATATCTAATTATATTAATATAATTAAGATTATATCATGTAAAGCAAATATTTTAGTCTACAATCAATAAGTATATAAGATTGTAAATCTGATATTGTTATCTATTTAAAATCAATTATGACTTAAATTGGATTTTTCTTTTGAAAGTAGCGAAAGTGGCGAAATTGGCGAATGCAAAGTGTGACGCTGAGAGGGGATCTAGCGAATCCATCGTTTGCAGTGGTAGGAGGAGGAATAACACCGTGGCAGACAAAGGACAACAGCAGGCTCGGCCAGCTGGTGATGGACTCCCGGCCATGACAGGTGTGTGCATTCCTTTTCAAAATATGAATAGCGAAATTAATTGTAATTCCCCTCCGTCTGCGGTTGTACCCACTCCCTCCTCGGTTTCGCCAAGTGCAGAACCATTAATGCCGACCTTAATACTCCTATTCCCTCTGTTCCCAATCCTAAAACTCCTTCTCTATGACCTAGGTCCTTCTCGGAGGCTGTAGCAAACGCAGGCATCTCCACCAACGCCGAAGCCAAATTTGCTGTTACCAATGGAGCCCATAACCCCGGTAAGGCCTCTGGGACATCTAGTTCTCCTTTCTCCGTTTCTCCCAATTCTGAAATGCTTGCTGAAATCGTTATGGAAAAGAGTAGGTTAAGAAGCACTGCTATCTTCTTCTCAGCTGTCGATCTGGATAAATGCCCTCCTAGGAAGTTTCTTGACGATTGGTTTCATAATTTCTAGAATCTTAAAATGGGCTTTCATATTTCTTTCTGTCGTCAAATTCAAAAGGGTCTTTTTGTCATCTTTTTTATTAATCATGAAGCTCAAACTAAAGTGCTTAAAAATTAGTATTGGTCGGTTGGTTCGGCCTCCTTTAGAGCTATTTCCTGGTCTCCCGATGCAAATTATGAAGAGGTTTTGGCCCTCTCAGCTTCTCGCTCGATAGTCATTAAGCATATTCTGCCATTTCTATGGAGGTTTATCCCTCAATTGCTTCAGCCATTAGGGAAAGTGATTTGTATGGATGATACTGTGCCTCTTGTTCCACACATGGACGCCCAGATCCTCATTTCCCTGAATCCTGGGTTGGAAATACCATCAATTTTCCATATCAATGTTGAAAATACTTCATACAATTGCCCAATTGAGCTTCTTGGTGGACTTAATGCATGTTTCTTATGCTGCCGAGAAGGGCACTTACACAAAGATTGTCCTATCCTTCAAAAGAAACCCGCTCCCAACCCTAAGGAATCTGTTATGGCCATGGAAACCATGACTCCTAGCGTAAATCAGACCGTTAATAATAATTCCTCCTCTACAGTTAACCCTAATCCCGCCCCTGTCCTCTCTCAATCTTATCTGATAGATAATAACAATAACCCCCAATCGGGTGGATTCCAGAGTGTGACCAAGAAGCGCAGACGCAAGAATAACAACCTTAACTCATCCTCCAAACTTCTTACCTCCTCCTCTCCTGTCATTTCGAACATGTTCAGTCCTATTGAACTTTCTTCGCCTAACTCTCAACCTGCCACCTCTGCCCTTCTCAACCCTAGCTCCTTGCCTCCTCTGAACCCTTCCAAACCCTTTCAAGAAATCAGTGATGAATTTTTCATCGCGGTCATCCCTGCTTCGCAACCTCCGAATGAAATTGAACACTCCCGGGTTATGCCCTCTGTTGAACCCGAAACCCTAACTGATAATGAAGGATTCTTTTTGTCTGGTTTTCCTACCTCTAGAAGCAGAGGGAGACCTCCTGGGTCCAAAAAAAAAACATAAAAAAAAATGATGATGAAATGTGTACTGATGAGATGATCACCTGTGTTGAATCATCTGAATTGCGTTCTTCCCCTTCAAATGTTTCCTCATGAATTTCCTTTCTTGGAATATTAGGGGACTCGAATCCCCGGATGGAAAATATATTATTAAAAATTTCCTGTCTACTTGTAAGAACTTGGATTTTCTTATGATGCAAGAAATTAAATCTACTGGTTTTATTCTGGAATCAAATCTTAATCTTATATGGAAGGATGTTGTTAAAATCACCACCAACCACCCAAGGGGTAGAGGTGGTGTTGCCCTGCTTGTGAGCCCTAAATGGGTGAATTTTATTACCAATCAGGGCATCTCCCCCTGTAACCGTGCTATTTGGGTCACCCTAAATCACAATAATAAAGATTTTGGCATATGCTCTGTTTATGCATCAAATGATGTTAATGAAAGAGCTAGTCTTTGGGGATGGCTGACTTCTCTCCCTGACATCCCCTGGATTTTTGCTAGTGATTTCAACATGGTTGAATGTCAGGATGATAAGAATGGAGGACTTCCATTTGCCTGGAAGGATAGTGAAAAAGTTTCCTAGAATAGACTTAAAAACTCTAAACACCTCTTCAACCCCCTGTTTGGCAACAAGGCTAGCAATCCGGGTTTGTGGCACATGTGGTGCAACTATCAACAGGGTCATGCTAGAATATATTCTAGACTTGATAGGTTCTATGCTAGTAAGAGATTTTTCTTTGTCTTACCAGACAATGTTGGCAACTCTGTTCATGTCATTCCCACATCCCTATCTGATCACCATCCCATTTTTGCCTCCTTCACTTTCAGTACCTCCCCTGCTGTCAGCCGCAGCCTTAGCACCAAATTCATCCTTAACACCAGTCTTCTTGGCGATGTTGATGTCCTCACTGCTATCCATATCATCAACATCATTAAAAAACATAACCTCCCCAATGGTAGTTACATTGATAATTGGAATAAGAACATCCTTGCCTGGCAGAACCTTTTAAAGACAATTGGTCAGAAACGGGCCAAGGACTACAGATTCTTTGAGAAACATCTTTTTCATGAATTAGCTACTGCTTAAGTTAATAATCAACAATCCCCCTCTAACCTTGACCTTACCTCCCAAGTTATTAAGGCTAAAGATACACTTAGGAGGCATCAGGTCATTAAGACTAATGGAGCTAAGATTAGGGCCAGAGCTCACTGGCTGCAATATGGAGATCGGGGTTCTAAGTTTTTTTTCAATCTTATTAAACACAAACATTCTCATGAATCTATTGAAAGGATCATCATTGACAATCAAGAGATTACGGATCTCGACACTATTAAGGATACTTTTGCTAAATTCTATCAAAACTTATTCTCCTCTGAGGATTCGGTTGAAGCCTCCTCTCTTAGGGACAGGGGTCAAGCTCTGATTCCTAAGATTGTTTCTGCTGAGGATGCTAATACCCTTGCCAAACAGATTTCTCTTGATGAAATTGGTAATGCCATTAACTCTCTTAAATTGGACAAGGCTCCTGGTCCTGATGGCATCCCCATTGAATTCTATAAAGCCAATAAAAGGTGGATCTGCAAGGACCTCCTTGAGATATATTCAGAGGCTCTTTCTCATGGCTCTCTTAGTAATTGCATTAACCGTGGTATTATCAAACTTATCCCCAAAGATGGGGATAAAGCCCTCATCAAAAATTGGAGGCCCATAACACTTCTAAATGTCTCCTACAAAATTCTGGCCAAAATCTTAGCCACCAGACTTGTCAACATTCTTCCTAAACTGATTTGCTTTGCTCAAATTGGATTTATTAAAGGCAAGTACATCCTGGAGAATGTCATCACTAGTTGGGAAGCCATGCACTGGGCTAAACATTCCGATCAGAATTCTGCCATCTTCCTGTTAGACTTTGAAAAAGCCTACGACAGAATTGAGTGGAACTTCATCTCCATGATACTGGAGGCTTTTGGTTTTCCTATCTTCTTCTGTAATGCGGTTAAGGTTCTCCTCCATGACGCTTGTGCTCAAATTGACATTAATGGCTCTCTATCTACCTCCTTTCCCCTCGAACGGTCTATTAGGCAGGGATGCCCCCTGGCGCCTGCTCTTTTTGCTATTGCTTCTGATGCCCTGTTCTACCTTCTTAGGGACAATACCTTATCCCCAGTTGTGAAAGGAATTACGCTGCTTAATGAGGATGTTCTTATTAACAGTCAATTTGCTGATGATACCGCCATTCTCTTTGAAGCTACTGAAGACAACTTTGAAGCTCTTCAGACCAAACTTAAACTATTTTGCAATATGTCTGGTGCTAAGCTTTCCCACTCCAAATCCATGTGTCTTGGCTGGGAGGAGGAACCACCAGATTGGTTCAAACATTATGAATTTCAATGGGGAGGACCTCAAAAGATTGTTAGATACCTGGGCATCCCATTTTCTATAAACCCCTCGCTTAAAGACATGTGGCTTTGAGTTAAAGAGAAAATCACCAATAAACTTGACAAATGGCATAACCGCTCCCTCTCTTTGGCTGGCAGAATTCAAGTCTGCCAAAAGATCATGTCCTCCTATAATATCTATTACTCCTCTGCTTGGATGTTTAACAACTACCAGATTTTTGAGATTCAGAAAGTTGTTAGGAACTTTCTCTGGTCCGATGGGAAAGGCAATAAAAAAGCATATGTTGTTAATTGGAAATGGTGCTGCAATAGTAAGGTTCTTGGGGGTTTGGGGTTGAAAGATCTTAGGATTCAGGGAATTGCCCTTGCTACCAAGTGGATCTTTCACTCCATGGATGGCATGCTGCCATGGAAGGTCCTTGTTAGAAATAATATTGAACAGGGCTGTCCTAAGAATGCTAAGTCCTGGAAGTGCCTCCCCTATACTGACTTAGTTATGGGTAACTTTACCATTAATGTTCAAGGTTCTGAGGTCTTCAAATCAATCTGGAAGGCCTGGAACCATGTTAGAGAATTTATCTCTAACAAGGACTTTCATGACTCCACCCACATCTATGGTGAAATATCCATTTGGTGGAACCTTCATCTTTCCGGAAAACCTCTGGCCCTGTCCCAAGGTTGCTCTGCTAGATTTTGGTCTAGTAGAGGTATTTCTCAGTTTGTGGATCTCTTTGAAAATGACCAACTAATTAGCTTTGATAACATTAGAAGCTCTTATGATATTCCTCCCTCTCAAAAGAAGACATATAACATGATCCTTAAAGCTACTAAAGATCTCCCCACCACTTGTGACACGGACTCTGACAAATTTCTGAAATGTAAATGGCCTGATGGGACCATCCTATCCAAGATCAAAACTAAGAACATATACAAGTTTCTTGGGTATGACGGTGCCATCATTGAACATATTAATGATAAATGGTATTCCTCCCTGGATAATTGTTCTTGGAAAAAGTATTTTGATATCCTATGGAAAGGCTGTGCTGAACCCAAAGTTAAATGTTTTAAACGGCTGTTTTTATTGGATAGGCTTCCTATCAGGAATCACATCAATGAGGACAATTGTTGTAAGTTTTGTAAACTTCTGGAAACCAGCAGGCATATCTTTTTAAAATGTTCCTTTGCTAGGTCTATATGGAAACTTTTTGGCATTTCTTATCCTATAAGCATATCTATTTTTGAAATTGTTACTAGTCATATTATGGGTCTTAAGAAGGACGCTAACATTCTCTGGAATATCTTAACATCTTACATCTTATGGAAGATTTGGAAATGCAGGAACGAAGAAAGATTTCAAGATTTTCCCAGGGCCCTTACTGAGTTTTTTATGAAACTCACTTTTCTTAATATCTCCTTACAGGTTCACACCACCATGATGATGGACAAAGAGAAGCTGAGAAGGTTTCTCCAGACCGGTCATGCTACCTTCTTTGTCTTTGAGCTCAAGAACGGTTATGAGTGGAGGGACAACCTAGACAACCTGCAGAATTTTGAGAAGACCATGCAAAAGCTCATCAGAGAAATTAAAAGAAACAGGAAATCCAAGAAAGATGAGCTGGCCATGCTGGCCCAAATCCAAGATAAGAAGAAGGTCGCCTGGATGGAGGGAGAGAAGGGCTGGACCACTTGGGTCGACGCCATAGATGGCTGCCTCCTTTAGCCTGCCCTTTTCCTTTCTTTTTTTGATGCTCGTTTTGAACTATGTGATATTCTGAATTTTGTATCGGTGACTCTGTGGGAAGGCTCTGCCTTCATAAACTTGTTTAAACTCTCTTGATGTATTCTTCTTTTTGATATAGTTATATTTAATACAAAAAAAATTATGACTTAAAATAATATTTTAATATAAAATCATTTTAGAAATATAAATTTGTTTTTTTAATGCTAGATATATTAAGAAAAAAAAATCTAATACTTAAGTTTTTTTAATAAAATATAATTAAAATTTTAAGAAGATTAAAGTACATAAAGGAAACATTTTAAATAGACAATTGATACTTCTGTAAGAGTGGAATTCCATCCATCCATCCATTTAAAATTATATTTCAATTTTTTTTTAATACAATATGTAAGATCATATATAACTATTAAAAGCTAGAAAGAGATGAGGAGACATTTGAAGACATTAGAAGTAAAGCATATTCTTGTTTTAAGATGAATATATAATAGGGAGAAGGACTCACTACTTGCACACTCTAATTCCGAGCATCTGTATGTCGGATTTTGATGATTTTTTTTGTTGTCTTCATATGTGAGTTAGCTGCTTAAAGCTAAGGTTTCAGCTTCAAGGTATTCACAGATCTCTCTCTGTAAAGACCATGGAACACAGAGTGGTCAAAAAGTGGTCATTTCAAAGTGCTGCCTAATACCAGTTATTTTCTTGCACCAATAGCCGTTTACTCAAAAATACCTGTACTTGTGGCCAAATGTCCCAATAGTCGTTACGAAATGTCCCGATAGTGGTACACAAATAGACCAATTACCAACCAAAAAAACTAAAAAATGATCCACTATTAGTACATATGTAATCAGCTATTGATACATGTATTGTCATTTTTGAGACTCCTTTAATTATATTAGTAATAAAAGAGTTAAGACATGAAAAAGTAACAGTTATTCAACTCCTAACAGTTAGTGGATCTTTTCCCTATTCAAAATTTAGTTTAAAACTGCAAATCAAACAAATTTTCTTACAGCTGACATTCTGAAATTAGCAAGTTTTAAAAAGATCTACACCAGTCTTATCAAACTTTTCATTTAAAAAAGTTATTTACAATATACCGTGAAAGTTTAATCTGTCTAAATTGATAAGACATTTACTACCCACGGCAGTTATTTGCATTATAATTGACATGATAATCTCTCTGTTGTTCGAACACTTACTTTTTATCCAATATTTTTTTTTTCTTTTTTTTGCGCTCAGTGTACTTGGACCATATTTCACTGTTTCTCCCTTGGACTGGGGAAAGCTTCCTTCAGTCTTCTACTGCCCAACAGCTCTGCCAAATGGCTATTTCCCAAATACTCTCAATTGCAATGGAAGAAATTACCTGCCATCTACAAAAGAAAACTCAGAAGGAAAAAGAGTACAGTTTGGCATAATATAGATTTTCCTTGTACGAAAAAACAAAGTAGGAGTGCAGTGCAAAACAATCAATCAAGGCCCATGTGATTAAAGAATATTGTGGTGTCACAAGAATAGACCATACAATAGTTTAAAGTCTTCAAGATGGCCCCAAACAAGACACCATTACCTTAGCTTCTCACTTTTTAATCTTATAGATAATGACTGATGTCTTAATCATGTTTCTAAGTAATGGAGACAAGCATTTAGGCTCTAATAATAGCTCAATTTTTATATGTAAGTGGGTCAGCAATGGTTGGTCTTAATTCTTTTAGTTTAATTGTAAAATTTTCAACATCATGGATTTGTTACAGTTTTTTTTCTTTATTTTCTAAATTAAGAAGTGTCACATCTTTTAATGATATATAAATAAAAGTATAGAATAATCTTTTCAACACATTTTTAACCTTGAAAAAGTGAAAAAGAAAACATCATGTTTATGACTTGGAAATGGAAATGCAATGCTGTGCAAATCCAATGTAAATATAATGGCCAATAACAACATATCAATATGTTACTTATTCAGAAGTATGGCCAATAACAACATATCAATATGTTACTTATTCAGAAGTACAGTGAGTGAGACTTTGATTCCCACCATATTGTTTTCCCTCTCATATAAGATATTGTAATGAGTATTCATGTGAAAAGGATAGATTATGCAGTGCATTAAACTTTTGGTGCTCTTTATATTCTAAGCGTCAATTCTCCCCCTCTTTTAGCATTCATCTGCCATTACTGCTCAGTCCACCAGAAGTTTTATTTCATATTAATCTTCCTCTTTCATCTATTATTATTTTTTAAATAGTTTCTCCATCGATGGATTGTTTGTCTTTTCTAATTGAAATATTATTTATTAAAAATTAAGGTGTTGTTTTTATTTTATTTTTATAAAAATTAGTTAAATTAATGAAATTTAATTTAAATTTTTTTTTATTAATATTGATATAGTGTGATGGTTTGTACATAGTAGCGTTGTTCTTGTTATCAAGGTTCAATTTTTTTTGGGTGTTATTATGGAGTGTTTATATTGAGGATGAGGTCCTTATTTGTGACTTCATAGATTCAAAAAATATTTGTTTCATTTTCTAACCTCACCAATTCGATAAGCAATCTTTCATCATTCTACTAATGGAATCATTTAAGCATATTCCCTTCCTAATTGCTCTCCCATTTTCAATTTCTATATTGAACCATAAGAGTTCTAAGGTTTTAGAGTAACCTCTCCTCTAAAATTATCTTCCATTTTCCTTAATTATAAATGAGATGGGAAAATGTTGAATCACTCTATTTGAACCAATGACTTTCTAGCTCACACCAAACAAGCCCTAACTAACAATTTCCTTCTCCCTATGTATCTCCTTTAAACCTCTCACATCTAAATGAGACCTACTCTTAGTAATAATAATAAAAAAATCTTCATAACTAATAATTCTACCCAAAGCAAGTTAATCATCCTTGCCACACTTTATTCATTTGAGGATGACTAGATTATTTTTTCTTGCAACCATTTTGTTATATCCTATTATTCTAGTTTACCTATAAGGTCTTGCATATGATGAATCCTAATATGAGTCCTGATTTGTGCATACTAGTTGAGGAACTATTAACAAGAAGCAAGGTAAACTATAATCCCTTTTGTTGTAACTATAGTACTTTATATCAAAATGAGAGGAGAATGGGGATGTTTACAAACTAATATGTTGTAATATGAGTGCTGATTTGTGCATACTAGTTGAGGAACTATTAATAAGAGGTAAGGTAAACTATAATCCATTTTGTTGTAACTATAGTACTTTATATCAAAATGAGAGGAGAATGGGGGATGTTTACAAACTAATATGTTGTAAAGAAGATTTTCATAAAGAACATGTTCTAATTACTATTACATATGGGTGATTTGATAAAGTCTTTGAGTGGAGCATTTTACTTTTAAAAAATTAATATCAAGAGTAGTTATCATTAAATAAGTATCTAAGAACATGAGTGGGGAAAACAATTTAGTTTTAAGGATGAATCATATGATTGGTTGATCATTTTGTTCAAGATAAAAAAAATGTATCAAGTACTTTTATTTTGTTGGTAAATTAAGTCCTAAAACCATTCTTGGGTAAGTTTGTAGTTACTTATTTAGATGATTTGTTGGTGTTTAGCAAGCAAAAGAAGAATATCTTGTACACTTGCAAAAGTTTTGATGCATTTAAGGAAGAAGTTGTTTGTGAATTTAGAGAAATGCACTATCATATAGAAATAGATAGTTTTTTTGGGATCTATCAATATCTCAAGATGGATTGGGAATGAACCTTTAAAATATTTGAGAAATTGAGTTGACAATACTACAGTATGAAATAAAGATCCAAATTTTCTAAGATTCGATAACATTTGGTAGGAAGTACGTTAGAAAATTTAGTGGGATTTGTGCATCTTTGAAGTGCTAAATTTTGAAAGGAAGGTTTGAACGGATAGTTATGATAATTTAATACTACTGAACTCTTAAAGAATTTAATAGAAGAGATAGTGTTGGTGCTTCTAGATTTTGCTTGAAAGTTTTTCAATTTTATTGTGATAGTGATGGTAAAGTCATTAGAGCTATATAAGTTAAAGATAGCGATCCCATTAGTAATTTTAGTGAAAATTTTGAATAAATATAAGGACAAGTTTTTAATTTATGTTCAATAATTTCATGTTATTTCTCAAGCTTTGCATAAGTGAAGACATTATATGATTCCACAGGAATTTGTTATGAGTTGGATGGACTATTTTTAGATTTATTATATTATTCTTAAGCATATGGATGACATAAAAATAAAGTTGTGGATGCATCGAGTAGAAGGCAAGCATTGTTGTCTACTATGAGAGTCAATTGATAGGGATCTATGTGACAAAGGATTTGTATCCCAAAAGTCTATTTTTCAGATGTATGAAACCTTGGGTTGGAGGTAATATTTCATGCGAGGATTATTTTACACAAAAAAAAAAAATCTCTTTTTAGGAGGAAGCAACTATGCATACACAGAGTTCAAAGAGAGAAAATATCATCAAGGGGCTAAATAGTCAAGGACTTGGAGGTCACTTTGATGTGGACAAGGCATTGAATATGTTCAAAGAGAGGCATGAATAGCCATTCTTACACCAAGATGTCAAGAGGTTTTTTAGAGATGTAAGGTTTGTCAAATTGCTAAAATAATTTTCTAAATGTATAATGTATTGTCAATACAAAAGGTTTTAGAATGAGTTTCGCAGAAATTTTATTCTTAGACTACCACCAACTCAAAATGATAATGCTTTTATCTTTAAAATTAAATAATTTAAAACTTAATAATGCCATTTTCAAAAGTCTAATTATTCACCCAAAATTATAGGTTTATTCTTAAAAAAAGTAGTTATGTTATCTAAATTGTCACACAATATCACTTTAGATAGATATACCTTTTTTTTTATCAACAAAGGATTGGAGCCAAAATTGTATTAATAATAATATTATAAACACTAAATTATGTCATGTATTATAAAAATTCAGTAGGATTTGTGCACCTTTGAAACACTAAATTATGAAAGGAAGGTTTGACTTCTAGATTTTGCTTGAAAGTTTTTCAAGTTTATTGTGATAGTGATGGTAAAGTCATTTATAAGTTCAAGAGGGTGATCCCCGTAGCAATTTTAGTGAAAATTTGAATAAATATAAGAAAAAAATTTCAATTTATGATCAACAATTTCATGTTATTTCTCAAGCTTTGCATAAGTGACGACATTATATGATTCCACAGGAATTCGTTATATATATTTATAATTAGGCAGTGATAAATTTATTAATATCTAAAAAAATGAATCGAAGGCATATGAGTTGGGTGGACTATTTTTAGATTTATTATTTTATTCTTAAGCATATGGATGGTATAAAAACAAAGTCGTGGATGTATGGAGTAGAAGGCAAGTATTGTTGTCTACCAGGAGAGTCAATTGGTAGGGATCTATGTGATGAAGGATTTGTATCCCAAAAGTCTGTTTTTCAGATGTATGAAACCTTGGGTTGGAGGTAATATTTCATGTGAGGATTATTTTACACAAAAAAAAGCTTTTTTTAGGAGGAAGCAACTATGCATACACAGAGTTCAAAGAGAGAAAATATCATCAAGGGGCTACATAGTGGAGGACTTGGAGGTCACTTTGATGTGGACAAGGCAGTGAATATGTTGAAAGAGAGACATGACTAGCCATTCTTACACCAAGATGTCAAGATTTTTTTTAGAGATGTAAGATTTGTCAAATTGCTAAATAATTTTCTAAATGTATAAGGTATTGTCAATACAAAAGTTTTTAGAATCAGTTTTGCATGAATTTTATTCTTAGACTACCACCAACTCAAAATGGTAATGCTTTTATCTTTACAATTAAATAATTTTAAACTTAATAATGCCATTTTCAAAAGTCTAATTATTCACCCAAAATTATAGGTTTATTCTTAATAAAAGTAGTTATGTTATTTGAATTGCCACACAATATCACTTTAGATAGATATACTTTTTTTTTATCAACAAAGGATTGAAGACAAAATTGTATTAATAATAATATTATAAACATTGAATTATGTCATGTATTATAAAATTTCAGTGGGATTTGTACACTTTTGAAACACTAAATTATGAAAGGAAGGTTTGACTTCTAGATTTTGCTTGAAAGTTTTTCAAGTTTATTGTGATATTGATGGTAAAGTCATTAGAACTATATAAGTTCAAGAGGGTGACCCCCTTAGTAATTTTAGTGAAATTTTGAATAAATATAAGAACAAGTTTTCAAGTTATGATCAATAATTTCATGTTATTGCTCAAGTTTTGCATGATAAGTGAAGACATTATATGATTCCACAGGAATTATATATATATATATATATA
>MU226542.1:763498-789512 GCA_018584345.1 Thuja plicata
TTGTAATTAAAAACTAAATATCAAAATCCTACTTAAAAACTTGGAAAAATCCTTTTTCAACCATCTTTATTCTAATACAATTCACCATAGTTGGATTCTTGAAAACTAGTATCTTTCATATTTAGCTATTTTCCCTTGTCAAAAGATGCTAAACTAAAAAGAAATTCCCCACAAAAATTGGAATTTCTATACCTTCATTAAAATGAAGAAACCCATACCCATGAACATGTAATTCTCAAAATTTATGGTGACTATTTGTTTGGTCCACAACCAAGGCTCTTACAGTCTAGGTTTTTATTAAGGTTCAAGCAGGTTTTGAAGGGATCTAAAACCCTATTTACAATGCGCTTCCATAAAGATTTTTTTTAAAAAAAACCTACAGCTCTACATTAGCAAAAAGACAACAAAAAAATAGCATAGAGAAACAGACAAAATAAACTTTAAATTTTAAATTCTTTAGTGCCTATATTGCCATAGCCTCTAATTGAGTTATATTGTGGATAATTTTTTTCAGGTACTAGATATCTTGAGAGGATTTATCTACCTCCCTTTTCAAGTTTTATCTAATCATCTTACAGATGCTTTTGTCCTCCTCCCAACTCTTCATCTTATCAAACACTTCAACATCAACCACAACCCCTTCTTGTTGATTACTTCCCAATTTACTAACCAGAGTATCGAGACACTCAACAAAGCTCTTAACCACTTTATGGCTAAAGGTAACAATAGAGATGAGGTTTTCATTAATATTTTTGATCTTATCTTCCAAGTGTTGAATTCTCCCATCATAATCCTTTTTCAGAGCATCCACAATGTTCCCAACCTTATGCATAGAGTCAACAATAGACTTCCTTCCTCTAGAATCCACTACCCTTCACTTCTTTTTTTTTGTTTTCTATAGACCACCATGAGATTAAGATTAATGTCTGTGATTCCATAGAAAATTTACTTTTTCATTCTAAAATTATCTATATCAGTTTTGCATGCAATAGCCATTAGATCATTAGGGATTTCCTTGTCAAGGTTAAGGAAAGGTGAATCAACATTGAGATTCTTTGGGAAAGGGGATCTCTCTTCCCTATCTATGACTAGCTCATAATACTGAGGAAAACTATGAATGGACGGGTCAGTAACAGTTTTGTTCTTAGAAATAGGGGTGTTGTTCCTAATAGTCTTTGACACTTGAGACTTTCTCTTCTTGTGTTGCAATTCCAAATGAAACTTGTTCTCCTTGGTATTCCACTCATCCTCTTCAGAATAATGAATCCTAGAAGCCTCATCCTTAGAAAAAAAACTCAAGGAAAGATTTGGACGGACACGACATGTATTTTAAGTGTTCATCTAGATCAAAAGCAACAAACCCTCATGGGGAACTGAAATTTTCTTAGGATGATTCCTATGATCCTTAATGCTAGTGTTAATTGAATCAAGAAAATAGAAAGAAAAGGAGATTTTCACTTATGTCTAAAAGTGATTCAATAACAAAAAGTGGTCACCAAAAGCCCTAGTGTATTGACCATCCAAAGTGAAGTATCTCATGATTACCTCTAATACAACACACCATACCAGCTTGATTTGGTCAATTTCAAAGCTTCTCTTGAAAATTTTGACAAACTTCTTTCTCTCCTTCTCTTCTTTAGGAAAAATCTTCATGGCTACTTTAGAGAGTTTCCTATTCGTAAAAAACTTGGTTTCTTCAATGGGAAACCCAGTAACCTTCACTACGAGATTCTCATCAATATTAAAATTTCTCCCAAAGAGAGAAACTTTCCCATCTTTCCAACTCTAACAAACTTCATAGTGGCATTGGGGTTGAAACCATGGTGCTTTTCAATGGAGGTGGTGACTCCTCCCTGCTTCAAAATTCTATGGATGGTAGCATTGTTCCAAAACTCATCATAATTTAAGAGTTCAATTCTTCTTCTATCTCCACCCATCCTCTCTGAATATGTCAAAATACCAAACAAAACAAGGAAAAGCGGAGTGGAACACACAAAATAACCTCCCATAACACCTAGAAAGTATGGGAAGGGCTACGAAAATGATATCTTAAAGACCCCTAAGCTTCCATCTCACTCCAATTAAAAAAGGAAATTAAAACCAACAGTGGCAGCCTCATAATTAAACCAGAGGGGAATGAACGCTCCACACATGAGTTGTATCACATCTCATCAAGGAATTAACATCCTCTTACACATGATCTCCAAGGGGCCAAGTAATCTGTTCGTGTGCACAAATCCTCTCATTAGCAAAAAAAATTCTTCCACTCTATTAGCTTCACAAAAAGCGTGAGAAATGTGAACATTTTCAAAAGAGTTAAGGATATCCAAGGAATTATTAATCACTTACCAATGGTCAAAGATGGTTTTTGGAAATCCTTCAGGAATCTCCTTCTAACCACACCATCTTGCAATTTTGAAGTTTAGCCAATCTTAAACCGGGTAGGCAACAAGTGCTTCAACTAGGTGGTTAGCCTAAAATACCAAGGGGAGTGTCATTGCTGAAAGGAACCTACCATTATCATCTCTAACCACTCTCCGACACCCAACTATTATAGTCTGGTTTTAAATTAATAATATATCATTTTTATTAAAAAAATACATTTTGTGAGTTGTTAAATTAATCATATTTATAATCAATCTACATTTTATTTTTTAACTTTCATTGTTTTACATCTTTTGTCTAAATATTGTCTAAGTAGTTAAAAAAAAAATGAAATATAAAGTAAACTTTTCAAAAGGAAGGAGTAAATAGTTATAGCCAATATTTCAATTATTATCCATTAGATTTTACTAATTAAAAGTTTACTAAAAATCATAGATAATCGACTAATAGCTGAAAAATAAATTAATAATTAAATCAATTATACACCTTTATATCTATAATACACAATTATTGAAACACATATATATATAAGTATTAAATTAATTATACAAATTTTACTGTTTAAATAAAAACTTACAGTGTACCAAACTAACTATAACACTAATGGTCCCCTTCTAAATCCTAAACAAATCTACAAAATTGATCGTGTAAGGTTGGATTTTGTACTATATGTAGGCTGTAATGCTTGAATGTTGACAAGAAGCAAGGCCTCCATGGTGGAATATTATAGGACAGTCACGCCTGTGGGTGGCATGCTTAAGAATCACAGGCACGTTTGGGATATCAGAATTGTACAAAAAAGTTATCATTTCCTTGTTGTAGTGGAGAATTTCATGGCTGCCTGCACTTGCACTCACAGGTAGAAAAAGTTATGAATACTAAGGAAGTCAACAATATATATTGAGGTGACAACTCATTTGGAATAACAGGATTCTCTGCTAAGGAAGAGAGGAATCTCCAGATTGATATGAACATGGCAGCCATTCCTCTTTCTCATCTTCACATTCATGTCACCAAAACTTTTGTACTAGTTGGTAAAGGTTGGGTGAATGGAAACTGCCTACACCTGATTTGAGTTGGTACATTGTTGAAGCATCTTTTCAATGATATATATAATCTTTGGAGATGAGATAAGAATGATGGCAGATAAGAAAAATATTTGGAGATGAGAATATTAGCAAAATATGATCTTACACACTTACTTTTTATCCAACTTTACTAGACCATATTTCACTATTTCTCTTTTGGACTGGGAAAAGCTTTTATTCAATCTTCTACTGCCCAACTGCTCTGCCAAAAAGGCTATTTCTCAAAGTCCCTTAATTGTAATGGAAGAAATCACCTGTCATCTACAATGAAAATTCAGAAGGAAAGAGTACAGTTTGGCATATAGATTTTTTCCAAGGCCCATGTGATAAAGAGTATTGTGGTGTCATCAGGAATAGACTGTATAACAGTTTGGAGTCTTCAATGGGCCCAAAAAAGATACCATTACCTTTGCTTCTGACTTTTTAATCCTCTACATTATGTCTGCTGTCGTAATATGTTAATAGATAATGGAGACATGCATTCAGGTTCTTTCTAATAATTGCTTGAAATTTATAGGTTAGTGGGTAAGCAGTCGTTGCTATTAATTTTTCTAGTTTAGTTGGTTGATGGAAATTTGTTGTTATGTACTTGCAGTATCATGGATTTGTTATAGTGATGTTATAACAATGGTAATGGCCAACAACAACATATTCAATATGTTATTAAATTTAAGTACAGTGAGTGAGACTTTGAATTCCACCGTATTGTTTTCTCTCACAAAAGATATTCTAATAACCATTTATGTGAAAAGGATAGCTTTATATGCAGTGCATGCCAATTATCTTTTTGCATTAAAATTTTGGTGCTCTTTATATTTGTATAAATAGATGTTGGATGCATCGTGTGCCTCCTCACAAACAACATCTACAATATTCTGAGCCCAATTCTCCACCTCTTTTAGCATTCATCTTCCATTACTGCCGAGTCCTAAAGACTTCTGATTTTCTTATAATATATTTACCTTTCTAACTCATCAGTTATTGCTTTGCACTTTCTCTATCAATAGGTTGTAGGTTGTTTGCCTTTTCTTTTAATAGTAAAGGTAGTGTTATTATTAAAAAATGTTATATTAATAAATTCTGATAAAAAAATAATATCATTGGTATTAGTATAATGAGATAGTTTAAATGTGGTAGTATTGTTCTTGTTATCAAGATTCGAGCTTCTAATCTCTTTTGTTAAAGCTATAGTCATAAAGTACATGTTTCTATTACGATATATGGATGATTTGCTGAAGTCTTTGAGTGGAGCATTTTAATTTTTAAAATTTAATCTCAAGAGTAATTATTGTCAAATGAAAATATAAGAACATGGATAGAAGATAAATTTTAAACAAGGTTGAATCATATGATTGGTTATCATTTCTTGGGATCACAAATGTATCAAGTACTTAATTTTATTGGTAAATGAAGTTCTAAAACCATTTTTGGACAAGTTTGTAATTATTTATTTGGATGATTTTTTGGTGTTTAGCAAGACAAGATAGGAACACTTTGTACACTTGCAACAAATTTTGGTGCAATCAAAGTCGAAGGAGAAGTAGTTTTTGAGCTTAAAGAAACACACTATCATATATAAATAGATAATTTGCATGGAATCTATCAATATCTCAAGATGGATTATGAATGGACCTTGAGAAGATTTGAGAACTTAAGTAGACAATTCCATAGAGTGCAATAAAGACAAAAATTTTGTAGGATTTCCATCTTTGAAGCATTACATGATGAAAGGAAGGTTTGAGTTGATAGTTATACTAGTTTAAGAGTATTTAATTCTTGAAGAAGAATTTAATAAAAGAGATTGTGTTGTTGCTTATAGATTTTGCTAGTAAGGTTTTCAAGTTGATTGTGATATTGATGGTAAAGTCATTAGCGCTATATTAATTCAATATAGTAATCCCATTAATTATTTTAATGAAACTTGAATGAATATAAGAAAATGTTTCAAATTTATGATCAATAATTTTATGATATTGTTCAAGCTTTGCATAAGTGAAGACATTATATAATTCCAAAGGAATTTGTTATTTATAGTAATAATTAGCCACTGATAAACTTATCCTTATCTAGAAAAATTTGAACCAAAGACAATTGAGGTGGGTGGAAGTTTTTGAGTTATTATTTTATTCTTAACCATGTATGGAGGGTATAACACATAAAGTTGTGGAGGTATTGAGTAGAAGGAAAACAATATTGTGTACCATGATATTTGAATTGGTATAGATGTATGCAATGAATGGTTTTTTTCCAAGAAGTATATGTTTAGATCCATGGAACTTTGAGTTGGAGGCAACATTTCATGTGAGGATTATTTTACACAAAAGGATACCTCTCTAGGAGGACACAACTATTCATACCATAGAGTTTAAAGAGAGAAAATCCTGTCAAGGGGCTATGGTGA
Source organism: Thuja plicata (assembly GCA_018584345.1). Classification (NCBI taxonomy): domain Eukaryota; kingdom Viridiplantae; phylum Streptophyta; class Pinopsida; order Cupressales; family Cupressaceae; genus Thuja; species Thuja plicata. Next base: position 769,373 of record MU226542.1, read on the forward strand.
TAAATACTTTAAACGACATCAAGGGAGGATAAAATCTAGTCATGAGGTTCCTATTACATGAATACAAACTAATTTATAAGATTTTGATGAAACAAAATATGAAATAAATTTTGCCACTTATTTGCTACACATACTTGACCATAATAACTAAATTTTGTATTTGATTTGAATGATCATTTAATGGATATCATTCTTGATTTATATCATATCCAAAGGACATAAAAAGACAATAATTTTATATTAGAAATAAAAAAATAAAATCTTGTTCAAACTATCTATCTTTTCTTTCTAATTTTTTAATCCCAAAAAGACAATTATACACACAAAAAAATTACTAATTTAATCTTCCATAGATAAATAAATATCTACTCAGCTCTTATACAAGGTATAAAATAGTTTCTTGTCTATCCATGAATATATATTAGACCAAGAAAAAACAAAATTGATATTAGAAATATACACAACTTCGAAAAAAAAAAAAAATGCTTGAACTAGCCATTGTCAAACCATCTTAAACCAACATTTACAACACTCCATCCTTGATATCCCAATCCACAAATGAACTCTCCAAATTATTTTAGCCTAAGGCCAAGGCCAAAAAGCCTTCACTAAACAGAGGAGAGGATGGTTTAGATTCCTAGGAAACCACTAGAGTAGAGATTGTTAAATATTTCTCACAACCTCTTGACAAAGCATCGCAAAGTGTTAAGTAATTGAAGTTTCAACAACTTCCAACTATATCATTCATTTTTTGTGGGACTTTCAAATCACATTATGCCCTCTACTTTTTTTAAGAACTGAATGAGGTCATTTGCCAAATCAGATACCAAATCAGAGGCAATGAAAGAAAAATCTTCCACCAAGGATGTTAACAGATGCTTTTTGACCTTAAGCCTGAAACGATACTGACAGATAACTAAACTCTATTCTCACATGGGAAAACCATGGTTGAATCCAACTGTGAAAAGCATTATATTGAAGAAAATGCATTGTTTATTCTTCCAATACAAGAGAAGAAAGTAAACTGATAAAGGAGCACATGAGCTGGATGACAAACCCAATTCACTGGCGAATAGAGTACAGTCAGGTATCATCACATCAAGACATGCATTATAATTAAAATAAAAGCTTTTCGTTTCTTACATCATATGGTATCTTATGAGCTAATCACAAGTTGGATTGTCATTCAGCCAGAAACTCATGGAAATTTTACCAGTAATCAAATGGATAAAGTTCCATTTTATTCAAGAAAGTTGAAGAATACAACAAACGCAAAGACTATAAAATCAACCAACAATCACATCATAGATAATGTGCATCCAGTTAGTTAATATCATAGCTAAATCTCTGTCAATTAAACCTCGATATAATGGATTTCCTGATATTTTTGAAACTTGGGTTTGTTATTTTTCTTTCTTTTAACTTTTCTTTGGTCAGAGGAAGCCATTTTTTTTTACTTTGGAAAGCTTCATTTGGTGTTGTAATGCCCAACAATTGTGTTTACAGATTATGTCACAGATTTACTGAAGTTGTCAAGCATATCTTTCTTAAGAATAGACATGAAGTTATACGATCATTTGATAAGATTAGGCAATAGTTTTTTCTTTGTCTAACAAACCAGGGACCATTGTCCAAGATGGTCATGTGACTAAGAATGGTAATTAAGCTTTAGAGAATTTTAAATTATCTTAGCGCTACCAAAAGTAATTTGCACCCATGTTTGTGTTCTGCCTCTTTTGTTTATTAGTTTATTAGATTTTTTCATGATCCGCTCTAGTGGAACATATGCCTCTTATTAAATGTTGTGTCCACTTTGAAAAAAAAGGAGGGGTTAAAATTTACTCAAAGCAGAAGAAAAATAGAGCAAGGGTATCAAACAGTCCTATCAAGATCCACAAAGTAGTCAAATTGTTGAGACAAATCCAGATGTAATTGACTCTTGTATACAATATTCCAATTTTGCACGTGATCAGAAGCCCATTTAGCCAGACAATCCACAACACCATTCCACTCCCTAGGGATATGAGTGCAAGTAACAGAATCAAAAGAAACACACAAATCAAGAATCTGGTTAACAACCAAAACTAATTGCCAACTGACATCCTCAGAATGTCGCCGAGTCAACAGATGCACCACCACCTATGAATCAGATTAAAAAATGAGCCTGCTCCATCCAAGAGCACAAGCACATTCCACAACATACAAAATAGCAGTAGCCTCCATCAAATTATTAGTATGGTGACCTTTATAAACAGAAAACATAAACTGAACAATCCCCAAACTATCTCTACCGAGTCCACCAATGCCCATAGGACCTAGGTTTCCCTGAGAAGACCCGTCCGTGTTGATTTTTAGAATGGCTTGCGGAGGTGGACTTCATCTCCTCACCCTATTAATATTCTGAAGAGGGTGTCTACATCTATTCCTCATAAGCGGGTCTTACGAAGGAGGAATATGGAGACAGTTATAGCAAATAACATCATCAGGATCCACAACCTCTGACAAATCGCATTTAGTCAAAACAGTTTCTCACAAAGAATGGAGGATTTTCCACCACACGTGGTGAGCTCCCAGCAACACATCTTGAAACATCTGATGATTCCTCTCCAACCAGATAATAAAAGAAGGGCCAAGAGTTGAAGCAACATGAAGAAAAGAAGTCTTGATAGCAACCTTACCCCATCGAGCAAAGAACTCAGCTAAAGAAGAGACATGCCAACAAGTTTGATTCCAAACATCCCACCAAAAGTGCCAAATATGTTTAGTGAAGGAGCATTGGAAAAAGAGATGAAAGATGATTTATTCACTATTACGACACAACACTAATGACATCTAACTGATTGAATGTTTGATAATGTTAAGTTGAAGATAATGCAAGACATTAAATCAGTTAATAGTTTGTATTTTCATTGATGTCAACTTGATATCATGTGTACGGTCATGTATATAATGCCAAAAGACTTTAGAGAATCAATGGAACAAAGATTATGCTTTCAGAAATGCATAAAAGTCAAGTATTCACTCAAGTGACAGATAACACTGACGGAGTGCACACCATCGGTTAAGAAAAAGAACCAAAGTCATAGTGATACCTGACAAGCAGAAGACAGTGTTGCCCAACGAAGCAAAATCACAGGATGCCCAACGAGCTGAAAACAGAGTTGCCCGACGAGTAAAATCCAATGATGCCAGACAGACGGAGATCCCAAAGCTGAGTGGAGTCACACCGATGGAACTAGCAGTTGTCACCGACGACTAACTGCAGAATTGACCGACAGAACAGAGAGTTTAGAAAATGATAAAATATCTAGCTGGCAAGAGCTAAAGATAGACTTAACTTGTTGTTTTCATTATTTTATTCGACTAGAGTTAAGTGATTGATTTAAAGAATATTTGTACAATTGGCATAAAGATAACTACGAGATAAATCAGGAGTTATGCTTTAAATCAGATTGGCTGGATTGTTTTTCACACCAAGAATCAAGAATCAAGAATCAAGAAACGGTGAATATCATGTCTATATAAGAGACAAGCTTAATTCATTTCCAAAATTACATGAAAGGGGAGTGAATGATGAGAGGATGCTAAAGAGAAACTGATGAAGGATAACTTCATTCAGTCCCGATCAATCAAGCTGAAGGAGAGCTAAAGAATTTTGCAGACACCGACGAACAATGAAACAAAGCATCACAGAACTGAAAGTGTGGAGCTCAAAGAATTGAATTGATACATTGATCAAAGAGGTAATGTACTTAAATAGATCTGAAAACCTACAATTCAAGTTGCATTAGAAACAAGTCATTGTGTTTCAGTTTAGCCATTGAAGCATCAAGTCTCTTAACAAATCAGGACTTAATAGTCTTCTATATATTGAGGTACGTCCCAAGGAGTGCCAAAAAGGTTGATTCATGAAAGTAGCATTGGACTTGCCAGATACCTATTGACAGTCTAAGAAGAAGGCTGATTCAAGGATGGTAACAAGATTTGCCTAAATCCTATTGACAGACTAAGAAGGAGGTTGATTCAAGGATGGTAGCAAATAGATGTCCGATACTAAGTGACAACCTCTATGTCTAAAATCCTCTAACAAGGTCACACCTAACAGTGTGTTTGTAACCTTTAACAGGGTTGGCTCCTAACAGGGCTCACTTTAGAAGAGTGAAAAATTGGGGTACCGGTCCCAGTGGTTTTTTCCCTTAACAGGGTTTCCAAGTTAAAATCCATGTGTTATGTGTGTATGGTTTATTACTTTACTATTTTACATTTCACATATGCATTTATAGATTGATTGGTATACTCTGCATATTTACTGAGTGTCGGTAAATAGTTATACTTCTTATCGGTAATCAAGGAGAATAAGGTCAGAAAAGGAAAACTGACAGACAGTAAAATCATTATTAGTATTTCATGGCATGCATCCTATAGGCACTTAATAATTTGAGATTTATTGATTGGTGGTTAAGTTTAAAGATAAGTTTTTGAAGCCACTAATTCACACCCCCCCTCTCAGTTATTACTAACAATTGGCATCAGAGCTTGTGTGCTTAGAAGGAAGGTTTCAAGACCTAAGTCAGGATCACAAGATGAACAAATGAGATGTGCCCAAGTTGAACAAAGACAACTTTGCTTCATGGCAAATCAAGTTAAGACTCAACTTATCAGGTATTGGTAATGATGTTACTCAATTGCTAGATATTGAATATTGGTTGCCTACAAGAGCTTTGATAGTAGATCAATTGAGAGAGAAGAATGAGAATAAGTGCATGGTAATAGAGCTTTCTTCCTCACTCTCCGATGCTGAATTTGAAGATGTCAAGGATTGCAAAACTGCAAAGAAACCGTGGGACAAATTGAAGCTTGTACATGGAGGTGATACAAATGTTCTGAGAGCCAAGGCAGAAAGCCTTAGAGGAAAATTTGATGATCTCAGAATGAAAGAAGGAGAAAATATCACACAGTACAGTACAAGAATAGAAGAGGTAGTCAATGCCATACGAGGTGTTGGAGGTACACTTGAAGAGGAGACAGTGGTAAGTAAAATCTTAAGAACCCTATTTCCTGTATATGCTATTAGAGTTTCTGCCGTTGAAGAAATGAGAGCAGTAGCAAAGAACACAGTTACTCTTGATAGTTTAATTGGTAGACTGATTTTATTTGAAATGAATAACTTTGACAATAGTGTCTTACCAAACTTAGAGTTTGCATTTAAGTCTTCTATGAAAATAAGCAAATCCAGTCATAGATACTCATCTAGAAAAGACAGTGAAAGTGAAAGTGAAGAAGAAGATCTAGATGAAATAGAAGCACTTATGGCTAGAAGAGTGCAGAGAGGCAAAGGTAAATACAAAGACAAGTTACCACTTGTATGCTTTAATTGTAAAGAGATTGGACACTTTGCTGCAAGATGTCCTAACAGAAGAAAAGAGGACAGAAGTAATGACAGACCTTTTGAGAAGAAATCTGACAAAGGTGATAACAAAGATTACAGAGGTTACTGACAATCAGAAAGAAGAGATACCCGAGACTACAAGGATAAAGGCAAGAAGGCTAGCTACCTAGCTGCTTGCAAAGATGAGGATACTGAAACTGAATCTAATGATGACACTGAATCTAATGAAGACATCGAGATGGTATTTGTAGTTGTGAAGGATGATTCAGATGAAGTTGAAAGGTATGTAGAAATTGAACTCATATCTAAGGTTAGCAACAATGACATCTGGATTATAGATAGTGGCTGCACTCACCAAATGACCGATGACAAAGAAAAGTTTAACAATTTTGAGTATTATAATGGTGGTACAATAAGAATGGGTAATGATACACCTTTTTTGGTTGAAGGTAAAGGAACTATAATGTTGAATAACCTGATTAAATGTGAAAATTATTATTGGGTAAAATGATTGAATTATAATCTGTTGAGTGTTTCTCAGCTGAATAATTCAGGTCACAGAGTAGCATTTGAGAACAAGAAGGCAAAGATCTTCAATGAATCAGGAAAACTGATTGATACCGGTGAACAGACTAAAGGTAACTTATTCTATCTGAATGATACTAACACCACTTTCTTAGTGACTAGAAACAAAGACATATGGTTGTGGCACAAAAGATTGTGTCATGTGAATTTTGACAACATGATAAAGATAAGCAGAAGAAGAAATGTAAGAGGCTTACCAGCGATGACAAAGCCAGACAACATCATGTGCAAAAATTGTCAAAAAGGTAAAATGACAAAGTCTAATTTCAAAAGTAAAACCCATACATCTGATGATATTCTAGAATCAGTCCATATTGATTTATGTGGACCTATGAGGACACAAAACTATTATGGAGATAGATATTTTATTCTCTTTGTTGATGATTACTCTAGAATGATGACAGTTATGTTACTAAAAGATAAATCTGAAGCATTCAAGATGTTTAAATGGTATAAGGCTATGGTAGAAAAACAAAGTGGTAAGGATTTGAAATGTTTGAGATTAGATAGAGGAGGAGAATTTATATATGATGAATTCACTAATTTCTGTAATGAGCATGGTATAAAAAGATAGATTTCTGCACCAAGAACACCACAACAAAATGGGATTACTGAGAGAAGGAACCGATCAATAGTTGATTGTGCAAGAAAACTGATGATAGAGAAAGACATCACCCAAATCTTCTAGAGGGAATCTGTCAGTACTGCTATCTATACACTTAACATAGTACAATTAAAAAGGACACAAAGAAGACACCTTATGAGCTATGGTATGGTAAAACACCCAATGTAAGTTACTTCAAGATCTTTGGTAGTCAATGTTATGTCTTAAAGGATCATAAAAATGGAAAGCTTGACGTCAAAATTGATGAAGGTATTTTTCTGGGGTGTTCTATTAAAAGCAAAGCTTTTAAATGTATTATCAAGGCCTCTAACAAAATAGTTGAAAGTGCAAATGTAAAGATTGATGAATTTGCAGAAAAGAATGACCTGGAAAGCACAAAAGAACCAGAGGACTACAACAAGTTTGTATATTGTGAAGAACCCAACACTTTGCCTGAGCAATAGTGCTTAATCACATAACAACAAAATGTTGCAACCGATGGTCAGACTGTTGTTACTGACGATCAGGATAATAATCAAGATAATGTGCAAGGTTATGAAGAACAGAATGAAGATCAAAATAATGATCAAGCTAATACACAAAGAGCTATACTTGTACTTGCAAGATATGTAATAAGGAACCATCCAAAGATCCAGATCATAGGAGATAAGAAAGATGGTACAAGAACAAGAAGTAAGTCTTTAAACTCAAATTGTTTAATTTGTGAGTTTGAGCCAAAATCTGTCAATGCAGCACTAGATAATTAAGAATGGATAAGTGCTATGAATGATGAGATTGAGAAGATTAAGAAAAGAAAAACATGGTTACTTGTGCCAAGACCAGATGACAAGAATGTCATCGGCACAAAATGGATATTCAAGAATAAGTTGAACGAGAATGGAAAAGTCACAAGAAACAAAGCAAGACTAGTATGCAAGGGGTATGCACAAGAAGAAGGTATAGACTATGGAGAGACCTTTGCATCCGTTGCTAGGCTAGAAGGAGTAAGAATACTACTTTCTTATGCTGCATACAAAGGATTCAAACTATATCAAATGGATGTCAAGTCAGCATTCCTAAATGGAATACTTGAAGAAGAGGTATACATTGAGCAACTAGAAGGGTTTGTAGATCTAGACAAGAGGAACATGGTATGTAAACTTCACAAAGCCTTGTATGGATTAAAACAAGCTCCTAGAGCTTAGTATGAATGACTTCATTCCTATTTAATAAGTATAGGATTCATAAGGACTAGTGAAAATAGTAATCTTTATTTGAAAGAAGATACTGATGCTAACACTTTGATTGCTGAATATTTGTTGATCACATCATATTTGGAGGCAATGATATGCTATGCAAATCATTTGCTGATGAGATGAGAAAAGAATTCAAGATGTCTATGTTTGGAGAGATCAAGTTCTTTCTTGGTCTACAGATCATTCAACAAAGTGAAGGTATTTTTATTACGCAGTCCAAATACATCAAAGAGGTCCTGAAAATATTCAAGATGGAAGATTCAAAACTAGTTGGAACACTGATAGCTACTGGATGTAACTTAACAAAGAAAGACAAGACAACAAAGGTAAATTAGACTTTGTACAAATCAATGATTGGAAAACTCATGTATGTTGTACACACTAGACTAGATATTGCACATGCAGTAGGAATTGTTGCTAGATTTTCTGCTAACACCAGGGAATCACATATGACTACTGTAAAAGGAATTTTAAGATATCTGAAGAATACTGAGAAATTTGGCTTATGGTATAGAAGAGAAGGCAAATTTGAACTTAAGGTGTTTACCAACGCTGATTGGGCTAGAAATCTTGATGCTCGGAAGAGCACAATTGGAAGAGCATTCTTTATGGGTGATAAGCTTATCACATGGATTAGCAAGAAGCAAGGATGCATCTCTCAGTCTACTGCAGAAGAAAAATATGTTTCTGTTGCTGCAAACTGCTCAAATATTGTATGGCTCAAATAGTAATTGGAAGGTATGCATATGAAGATCTCAGAACTAGTGATTATCTATTGTGATAACACCAGTGCAATAAATATTTCCAAGAATCGAAGTCACGCATTCCAAGATTAAACACATTGCAATCAAGTATCATTATTTAAGAGAACAAGTTCAAGAAAAAGAGGTGATACTTGAGTATGTGCAATCAAAAGAATAATTAGCTAATATCTTCACCAAGCCACTGCCCACAGATACGTTTGAGCACCTGAGAAAGAGACTAGGGGTCAAACCCTTGTCTACCAGTCAGTAAAAGACTAAAGGCTACATCAGCCTATATATTATCAGTATATCATTCATGTTGATGCGAGTAAAAAGAAGTACTTCAAAGCTACATTTATATACAAACATTTATATATCAGAACTAAGCACCATAGCATATTGTTGTATTACTAATAGATAAGGGAAATTCAAGGAATATATTATGGATGGAAAGAAAAGATCACTTTACATTAATGTCAGATATATGTAAGATATTTGTTTGGCATTGTTGTCAAAGGGAGAGAAAGTTTCCATATCATCACAGTCTTCAGAAAAAGAAAAAAGATTATCCATTATCAGATTACTCCAACAAGGAGAGGTTATATCCATAGGGAGAGTTGCTGAGAAGAGACAAAGACATCAAAGAATAAGAACAATCAAAAGAGAGATATTGACACAAGGAAAGGACACAACACATCAGAACAAAAAAAATTACAGAAAGCTGCAAGAATCAAACCTAAGCTAAACACAGAGCTTACCGACGGTCAAATATTTTTATCGGTTATCAAACAAAGATTGGTAGTTTGATGAATCTCAACAATTGTATTTCATATTGTATTAGAAATAGTATAGTGTGATAATATAAGTTTGTTGTCATCAATGCAAAGGGAGATATTGATGACATATAACTGATTGAATGTTTGATAATGTTAAGTTGAAGATAATGCAAGACATTAAATTAGTTAATAGTTTGTATTGTCATTGATGTCAACTTGATATTATTTGTACAGTCATGTATATAATGCCAAAAGACTTAAGAGAATCAATGGAACAAAGATTATGCTTTCAGCAATGCATAAAAGTCAAGTATTCACTAAAGTGACATATAACACCGATGGAGTGCACACCATCGGTAAAGGCAAAGAACCAAAGTCATAGTGATACCCGACGAGAAAAAGACAGTGTTTCCCGATGAAAAAAAATCACAGGATGCCCGACAAGCTGAAAACAAAGTTGCCCGATGAGTAAAATTCAATGATGCCTGATGAACGGAGATCCCGAAGCTGACTGGAGTCACACCAACGGAAGTGATAGTTGTCACTGATGACTAACTGTAGAATTGATCGAAAGAAGAGAGAGTTCAAAAAATGACAAAATATCTAACTGGCGAGAGCTAAAGATAGACTTAACTTTTTTTTTTATTCGACTAGAGTTAAGTAATTGATTTAAATAATATTTGTACAGTTGGTATAAAGCTAACTATAAGATAAATCAGGAGTTATGCTTTAAATCAGATTGGCTGGATTGTTTTTCATGTCAAGAATCAAGAATCAAGAAACGGTGAATATCATGTCTATATAAGAGACAAGCTTAATTCATTTCCAAAATTAAATGAAAGGGGAGTGAATAATAAGAGGATGTTGAAGAGAAAATGATGAAGGATAACTTCCTTCATTCCTGATCAGTCAAACTGAAGGAGAGCTAAATAATTCTGCAGACACCGATGAACAATGAAGAACAACATCAAAGAGTAGAAAGTGTGGAGCACAAAGAATTGAATTGATACATTGATCAGAGAAATAATGTACTTAAATAGATCTAAAAATCTACAATTCAAGTTGCATTTGAAACAAGTCATTGTGTTTCAGTTTAACCATTGAAGTATCAAGTCTCTTAACAGAGCAGGACTTAACAATCTTCTATATATTGAGGTACATCCCAAGGAGTGCCAAAAAGGTTGATTCATGAAAGTAGCATTGGACTTGTTAGATACCTATTGATAGTCTAAGAAGAAGGTTGATTCAAGGATGGTAGCAAGATTTTCCTAAGGCCTATTGACAGTCTAAGAAGGAGGCTTATTCAAGGATGGTAGCAAATAGATGTCTGTTGCTAAGTGACAACCTCTATGTATAGAATCCTCTAAGAAGGTCACACCTAACAGTGTGTTTATAAGCTTTAATAGGGTTGGCTCCTAACAGGGCTCACTTCATAAAAGTGAAAATTTGGGGTACCGGTCCTAGTAGTTTTTTCCCTTAACATGGTTTCCATGTTAAAATCTATGTGTTATGTGTGTATGGTTTATTACTTTATTGTTTTACATTTCACATATGCATTTATGGATTGATTCGTATACTCTGCATATTTACTGAGTGTCGGTAAATAGTTATACTGCTTATCAGTAATCAAGGAGAATAATGTTAGAAAAGGAAAATTGACAGATAGTAAAATCATTATTAGTATTTCATGGCATGCATCTTATAGGGACTTAATAATATAAGAGTTATTGATTGGTGGTTAAGTTTAAAGATAAGTTTTTGAAGCCACTGATTCACCCCCCCTCTCAGTTATTACTAACAATTGACATCAGAGCTTGTGTGCTTAGAAGGAAGGTTTCAAGACCTAAGTTAGAATCACAAGATAAAGATACGAGATGTGCCCAAGTTGAACAAAGACAACTTTGCTTCATGACAAAGCAGGATAAGAATCCACTTATTAGGTATTGGTAATGATGTTACTCAATTCATAGATACTGAATATGTGTTGCCTACAAGAGCTTTAACAGTAGATCAATTGAGACAGAAGCATGAGCATAACTGCATGGTTATAGAGATTTCTTCCTCACTCTCTGATGTTGAATTTGAAGATGTCAAGGATTGCAAAACTGCACAAAGAAAATGTGGGACAAACTGAAGCTTGTACATGGAGGTGATACAAATGTTCTGAGAGCCAAGGCAGAAAGACTTAGAGGAAATTTGATGATCTCAGAATGAAAGAAGGAGAAAACATCGCATAGTACAGTACAATAATAAAAGAAGTAGTCAATGCCATACGAGGTGTTGGAGGTACACTTGAAGAGGATACAATGGTAAGTAAAATCTTAAGAATGCTATTGTTTATATATGCTATTAGAGTTGTTGCCATTCAAGAAATGAGAGAAGTAACAAAGAACACAGTTACTCTTGATTGTTTAATTGGTAGACTAATTTCATTTGAAATGAATAACTTTGACAATAGTGTCTTACCAAACTTAGAGTATGCATTTAAGTCTTCTATGAAAATAAGCAAATCCAGTTATAGATACTCATCTAGAAAAGATAGTGAAAGTGAAAGTGAAGAAGAAGATCTAGATAAAATAGAAGCACTTATGGCTAGAAGAGTGCAGAGAGGCAAAGGTAAATACAAAGGCAAGTTACCACTTTTATGCTTTAATTGTAAAGAGATTGGACACTTTGCTGCAGGATGTCCTAACAGAAGACAAGAGGACAAAAGTAATGACAGACCTTTTGAGAAGAAATCTGACAAAGGTGATAACAAAGATTACAGAGGTTACCGACAATCAGAAAGAAGAGATACCCGAGACTACAAGGATAAAGGTAGGAAGGCTAGGTACCTAGCTGCTTGCAAAGATGATGATACTGACAATGAATCTAATGAAGACATCGAGATGGTATTTGTAACTGTGAAGGATGATTTAGATGAAGATGAAAGGTATGTAGAAATTGAACTCATATCTAAGGTTAGCAAGAATGACATCTGGATTATAGATAGTGGCTGCACTCACCACATGATCAATGACAAAGAAAATTTTAACACTTTTGAGTATTATAATGGTGGTACAGTAATAATGGGTAATGATACACCTTGTCTTGTTGAGGGTAAAGGAACTATAATGTTGAATAACCTAATTAAATATGAAAATTATTATTGGGTAAAAGGATTGAATTATAATCTGTTGAGTGTTTCTCAGCTGAATAATTCAGGTCACAGAGTAACATTTGAGAACAAGAAGGCAAAGATCTTCAATGAATCAGGAAAACTAATTGGTACCGGTGAACAGACTAAAGGTAACTTATTCTATATGAATGATACTAACACCACTTGCTTAATGACTAGAAATGAAGACATATGGTTGTGGCACAAAAGATTGTGTCATGTGAATTTTGACAACATGATAAAGATATGCAAAAGAAGAAATGTAAGAGGCTTACCAACGATGACAAAGCCAGACAACATCATGTGTAAAAAATGTAAAAAATGTAAAATGATAAAGTCTAGTTTCAAAAGTAAAACCCATACATCTGATGATATTCTAGAATTAGTCCATACTGATTTATGTGGACCTATGAGGACAAAGAGCTATTATGGAGATATATTTTTTTTTCTTTTTGTTGATGATTACTCTAGGATGATGACAGTTATATTTTTTAAAAATAAATCTGAAACATTCAAGATGTTTAAATGGTATAAGGCTATGGTAGAAAAATAAATCGGTAAGGATTTGAAATGTTTGAGATCAGATAGAGGAGGAGAATTTATATATCAGATGAATTCACTAATTTCTGTAATGAGCATGGTATAAAAAGATAGGTTTCTGCACCAAGAACACCACAACAAAATGGGATTGTTGAGAGAAGGAACAGATCAATAGTTGATTATGCAAGAACACTGATGATAGAGAAAGACATCACCCAAATCTTCTGGAGGGATCTCTCAGCACTGCTGTCTATACACAAGTAACATAGAACAATTAAAGGACACAAAGAAGTCACCTTATGAGCTATGGTATGGTAAAATACCCAATGTAAGTTACTTCAAGATCTTTGGTAGTCAATCTTAAAGGATGATAGAAATGAAAATCTTGATGCCAAAAGTGATGAAGGTATTTTTCTCGGGTATTCTACCAAAAGAAAAACTTTTAAATGTCTTATCAAGGCCTCTAACAAAATAGTTGAAAGTGCAAATATAAAGATTTGTAAATTTGCAAAAAAGAATGACTTGGAAAGCACAAAAGAACCAGAGGACTACAATAATTTTTTATATTGTGAAGAACCCAACACTTTGCCCGAGCAACAGTGCTTAATCCCAAAACAACAGAATGTTGCAACCGATGGTCAGACTGTTGTTACCGACGGCCAGGATAATAATCAAGATAATGTGCAAGGTAATGAAGAACATAATGAAGATCAATATAATGATCAAGCTGATACACAAAGAGTTGTACTTGTACTTTCAAGATATGTAAGAAGGAACCATCCAAAGATCTAGATCATAGGAGATAAGAAAGCTGGTACAAGAACAAGAAGTAAGTCTTTAATCTCAACTTGTTTAATTTGTGAGTTTGAGCCAAAATTTGTCAATGCTAGACTAGATAATGAATAATGTATAAGTTCTATGAATGATGAGATTGAGCATATTGAGAAAAAAAAATATGGTCACTTGTGCCAAGACAAGATGACAAGAATGTCATCGGTATAAAATGGATATTCAGGAATAAGCTGAACGAGAATGGAGAAGTCACAAGAAACAAAGAAAGACTAGTATGCAAGGGGTATGCACAAGAAGAAGGTATAGACTATGGAGAGACCTTTCCACCCATTGCTAGGCTAAAAGGAGTAAGAATACTACTTGCTTAAGTTGCATACAAAGGATTCAAAGTATATCAAATGGATGTCAAGTCAGCAATCCTAAATGGAATACTTGAAAAAGAGGTATACATTGAGCAACCAAAAGGGTTTGTAGATCCAGACAAGAGGAACATGGTATGTAGACTTCACAAAGCCTTGTATGGATTAAAAAATCCTCCTAGAGCCTGGTATGAATGACTTCATTCCTATCTAATAAGTATTGGATTCATAAGGACTAGTGAAAATAGTAATCTTTATTTGAGAGAAGATACTGATGCTAACACTTTGATTGCTGAAATATTTGTTGATGACATCATATTTGGAGGCAATGATATACTATGTAAATCATTTGCTGATGCGATGAGCAAAGAATTTGAGATGTCTATGTTTGGAGAGATCAAGTTCTTTCTTGGTCTACAGATCATTCGACAAAGTGAAGGTATTTTCATTACACAGTCCAAATACATCAAAGAGGTCCTGAAAATATTCAAGATGGAAGATTCCAAACCAGTTGGAACACCGATGGATACTGGATGTAACTTAACAAAGGAAGACAAGAAAACATAGGTAAATCAGATTTTATACAGATCAATGATTGGAAAACTCATGTATGTTGTACACACTAGACCAGATAATGCACATGCAATAAGAATTATTGCTAGATTTTCTGCTAACCCCAGGGAATCACATATGACTGCTATAAAAAGAATTTTAAGATATCTAAAGAATACTAAGGAATTTGGATTATGGTATAGAAGAGAAGGCAAATTTGAACTTAAGGTGTTTACCAACGCTGATTGGGCTGGAAATCTTGATGACCAGAAGAGAACAATTTGAGGAGCATTTTTAATGGGTGACAAACTTGTCACATGGATTAGGAAAAAGCAAGGATGCATATCTTAGTCTACTACAGAAACAAAATATGTTGCTGCTATTGCAAACTGCTCAAATATTGCATGGATCAAACAGTTGCTGGAAGGTATGCATATGAAGATCTCAGAGTGATTATCTATTGTGATAACACCAATGCAATAAACATTTCCAAGAATCTAGTCATGCATTCCAAGACTAAACACATTACAATCAAGTATGATTATTTAAGAGAACAAGTTTAAGAAAAAGAGGTGATACTTGAGTATGTGCAATCAAAAGAATAACTAGCTGATATCTTGCCTAAGCCACTGCCCAAGGATACATTTGAGTACCTGAAAAAGAGACTAGGGGTCAAACCCTTGTCTACCAATCAGTAAAAGAATGAAGGCTGCATCAGCCTATATATTATCAGAATAGCATTCATGTTGATGCGAGCAAAAGAAGAACTTCAAAGCTACACCTATATATAGACAGGTATATATCAGAACTGAGCACCATAGCATATTGTTGTATTGCTTATAGATAAGGGAAATTCAAGGAATATGTTATAGACGGAAAGAAAAGATCACTTGACATTATTGTCAGATATTTGTAAGATATTTGTTTAGCATTGTTGTCAAAGGGAGATAAAGTTTCCATATCATCACAGTCTTCAGAAAAAGAAGAAAGATTATCTATTATCAGATTACTCCAATAGGGAGAGATTATATCCATAGGGAGAGTTGCTGACAAGAGACAGAGACATCAAAGAAGAAGAATAGTCAAAAGAGAGATATTGACACAAGGAAAGGATGCAACACATCAGAACAAAAAAAACACAGAAAGCTGCAAGAATCAAACCTAAGATAAACACAGAGCTTATCGGTGGTCAGACATTTTTATCGGTTATCAAACAAAGATTGGTAGTTTGATGAATCTCAACAATTGTATTTCATATTTTATTAGAAATAGTATAGTGTGATAATATAAGTTTGTTGCCATCAATGCCAAAGGGAGAGATTGATGACATGTAACTGATGGAATGTTTGATAATGTTAAGTTGAAGATAATGCAAGACATTAAATCAGTTAATGGTTTATATTTTCATTGATGTCAACTTGATATCATCTGTACGGTCATGTATATAATGCCAAAAGACTTTAGAGAATCAATGGAACAAATATTATGCTTTCAACAATGCATAAAAGTCAAGTATTCACTAAAGAGATAGATAACACTGACAGAGTGCACACCATCAGTAAAGGCAAAGAACCAAAGTCACAGTGATACCCGACGAGCAGAAGACAATGTTTCCCGATGAAGCAAAATCACAGGATGCCCAATGAGCTAAAAACAGAGTTGCCCGATGAGTAAAATCCAATGATGCCCGACGGACGGAGATCCCAAAGCTGACTGGAGTCATACCGATAGAACTGGCAGTTGTCACCGATGACTAACTATAGAATTGACTGACAAAATAGAGAATTCAAAAAATGACAAAATATCTAGCTGGCAAGAGCTAAAGATAGACTTAACTGGTTGTTTTCATTGTTTTATTCGACCGGAGTTAAGTGATTGGTTTAAAGAAGATTTGCACAGTTGACATAAAGATAACTACGAGATAAATTAGGAGTTATGCTTTAAATCGGATTGGTTGGATTGATTTTCACGCCAAGAATCAAGAATCAAGAATCAAGAAATGGTGAATATCATGTCTATATAAGAGACAAGCTTAATTCATTTCCAAAATTACATGAAAGGGGAGTGAATAATAAGAGGATGCTGAAGAGAAACTGATGAAGGATAACTTCATTTAGTCCTGATCAATCAAGTTGAAGGAGAGATAAATAATTTTGTAGACACCGACGAACAGTGAAGCACAACATCATAGAGCAGAAAGTGTGGAGCACAAAGAATTGAATTGATACATTGATTAGAGAGATAATGTACTTAAATAGATCTGAAAATCTGCAATTCAAGTTGCATTAGAAACAAGTCATTGTGTTTTAGTTTAACCATTGAAGCATCAAGTCTCTTAACAGAGCAGGACTTAACAGTCTTCTATATATTGAGGTACATCCCAAGGAGTGCCAAAAGCATTGGACTTTCCATATACCTATTGAAAGTATAAGAAGAAGGCTAATTCAAGGATGGTAGAAAGATTTGCCTAAAGCCTATTGACAGTCTAAGAAGGAGGTTGATTCAAGGATGGTAGCAAATAGATGCCCGATACTAAGTGACAAGCTATATGTATAAAATCCTCTAACAAGGTCACACCTAACAGTGTGTTTGTAACCTTTAACAAGGTTGGCTCCTAATAGGGCTCACTTTAGAAGAGTGAAAATTTGGGGTACCGGTCCCAGTGGTTTTTTCCCTTAACAGGGTTTTCACGTTAAAATCCATGTGTTATGTGTGTATGGTTAATTACTTTAATGTTTTACATTTCACATATGCATTTCTAGATTGATTGGTATACTCTGCATATTTACTGAGTGTCGATAAATAGTTATACTGCTTATCGGTAATCAAGGAGAATAAGGTCAGAAAAGGAAAACCGACAGACACTAAAATCATTATTAGTATTTCAAGGCATGCATCTTATAGGGACATAATAATTTGAGATTTATTGATTGGCGGTTAAGTTTAAAGATAAGTTTTTGAAGCCATTGATTCACCCCCCCGCCCCCCCTCAGTTATTACTAACAAACACACACATTGAGGGGCTCTGAAAGCCACACTTACAAAGATTATCCCAAGTAAGAAATCTATTCTGAACCACCAACCACATGAAAAAATTGCACTTGGGCCATGAGAACTTGTACCATACATGTTTCCACCAAGGAACTTGAATATCCCCAAAAGTCTGACGCACTAACTCAGCATAACTTACAGAAATAGAATACTTCCCAGACAAATCACTTCTAGCCCATGCTAGAACATCATTTCCAACCAAGGTAGTGCACTCCCTAGATTTCATAATCTGAGCTAGCTCTTGCCTATCATCCTCAGATCCTCCTAGAGGCCATTCAAAAGGAAGTTTCCAGCGAAAAAAAATTGCCAACCCACAATTATAGGCAGTCTTATAATGGTCAATAGTATCATATCCAGCATGAGTAGTAAAGGTCTCATAAAGGGCCTAAAAGGGGGGACGAGTAGAAAGGATAGCAAGATGGCCATCCCAAGAATCCAGCCAAAAAAGAGATTGAGATCTTGAATGACAGATCCAAAAGAATCCATTCTTAACCAGCTAAGCCCCAAGTTTCAAAGTATTCCAGATCATAGAACCTCTTCCGAACAAAGGAGAGCGGGTGACTTCAAACACATTTACACCTGGAAGATACTTAGAGGTGAGAATACAGTCCCAAAGCTAATGTTGGCTAGTGCACTAGTGCCAATATAACTTGGCTACAAGAACTTACCCATTTAAAATAGCAGAGCGTAAGCCAAGGCTTCCCTCATTCTTAGGTCTGCACACAATTTCCCACTTAAGAAGGTTCATTTTTTAGGTTAATAAGTTCTCATTCAAAATAAATTGACTTTATTAGTGATGTCTTAGTGCAATAATATATAGATTATACATATTTTTTGTGAAGTTTCAGTTTTTATGTGGTATTTATTTTATCTTTATTGATATTTATTTTTATAGATTCATATCTTATTATGAGATCATTACATCATTTTTGTAAAACATTTTTTTGTCGTTCAAGATTGATCTAGTCAATTTCAAGTACTATAGAATAATTTTCAAATATTCATTCCACCTTCCACTATTATGAAACAACCTTGAAACTTGTTTGTGTGACATGTTGCTAAGTCATGTGGGTATGTAAAGGCATTTAATGTGTAGCTAATTTCATAAAGATATGGATCAATGATTAACATATGCTCTTAGGAGAATAATTATAAAAAAAATTATTCTAAAAGATAAAAGAGGATAAAACTTGCATTGTCATCACTTGATCACTTGCATATTTGTGATTGTTGTCTTCAATATCCTTCATCATCATTGATTTGATTCACCAAAGGATTTGACTTGGGAGAACCTATTCGTTTCTCATTAAAAAAAATCCTAAATAGTGACTCTAAACTCAATAGCATGTAAGATTGAACCTTATCTAAGATCCATTAATTAAACAAGTTGGAGTGGACACCCTCCATTAAATATATCAAACACAACTGTGAAAAAATTAAATGATTGAGACTTGACACTATAGAAAAAAATATCAACTATGAGACAAGAGAAGGGATGGGATGATGCAAAGATAAGAGTTTACAAAAATTGAGAGAAGGTGAGGATTAAAGACTACAAGAGACAATAATTAGCAAAGTAACAGCGTGAGGCGAAATGATGGCTACAAAATGATTGCAAAATGAAGCTAAATAGAATAGGATATTTGATGAAGGGTGCTTCCCTTAATACCACAAACACATAACAGAAACAGAGAAACAACAACAATTTGCAAGAACAGAAAATGGGCTTCTTATTATCTCCACAAATGTGGAATTTCAAACTTACAGAATTACAATATGCAAAGCCACATGGGCATTTTACTTACAATCTTCTGTAGGACAAAGCCTCAAATTATTACTTCGAGCCACCCAGAACTACCCTAGACAACACTACGGGCCTTCTTTATATAGGCAATTTCCACTGCCCGAGAAGGTTCCAGAAATCTAGCCATTAAGGCCGACTACCCTTAACATTTAATTATTTTTCACTTTTATTACAAAAAGGGTCGGCTTTGAATATTTACAAAATATGAGATTAGGTAGCCCAACTTCCGGAAACCATAACTTTTGAACCGTAGCTCCGTTTGGCTATTATGACCACTTTTCGGAAATGGGAGATCACGATCTACAGTGCCCGACTCGCAAAGCTCCAATAAGCCGGGGGTTCAACCTCGATCCGGAGCCTCTAAGGTCCTAAAAATTGAGCTCAAAGATTTTGTACCCTAAAATATCAACAGTAAATCCTTAATAACTTCGCCAATACAGATGATCTGGCAATGAAATTTAACTGGCATTCTTATATGACTAAGATGAACCTTCACCTGAAAAATTAGAACATTCTGAATTCAAATGACCAA
>MU226542.1:794741-806076 GCA_018584345.1 Thuja plicata
ACTTACTAAAAATAGTAAGTTTCCAAATATAGCAACTTTGTACAAAATAGCCCTTATTGAATAGAAAAAACACATATTTTTGGGTGATGCAAGATTGCCCTTACACCCAGGATGCTCCTGCATCAATATTTGAAGAGAGTCAAATCTCCAAGCTTTGGTATAAATATTTTTAAAATGAGGAAAAATGAGGTTTATGTATAACTCTTATAAGATTAAAGACAAACCATTAAAAAAAGATGCATTAGATTATTCATTATTTGTAGCCACCAAATAGGACATTGTTACAAATTGAATTAGTTATAATTGTTTTTCCTTCTCTTTACATGTCACCTTATGCTAACTATTTTAGGAGTCATTTCTTGAAATGACACAAAGCACCACAATGAAAGTGCATTCCATTTTTCTTATCTAAGTTGTGTATATTTTGATTCTTGGAGAAATCATAAATTAAGATAAAGAATTATTTTCTCTCTAATTCTTTCCTTTACCCTTATATATATACTAAAAGTAAAGTTCTAATTTTAAAATTCAATCTTGAACCCTTCTTCCTAACTTCCTCTATTTTAGCCCAAATTAGTTGTTTATATGTATTGCTGATTCTAAATAAAGTTTTAGCCAATTACAAGAATTGTCATAACATACTCTTTTATAGCCATCGATTTAGACACTCCCAATTGATTTATAGAATCTTAAAATGGTCTAATATGGTATAATGTAGTGTACAAATCTTTGATTTTTAATTTTTTTTTTTTGTGTATACAAATAATGTTTGAACACATACAAGTAATGAATTGAATCAATTATGAAGACTGTATCAGGTTTTTGAGAGTGAAATCTTCTTAATAAATTCAGACTTGGTTAAAACTTTTATGATGTGTTGTGTTATTATTTAAACTCTTTAAATACACATATTCTGACTTTTGTCTTTTATCGATAAAAAAAAATGGATTGGATCAATTGACCACAAGATTTTTTTGTTGTTAAAATTGATTTGATTACATATAGAAACACATATCTTAAATTCAATGACATACAAAACTGAACCTTAAATTTTAAATTTACCTTAATCCTAACAAATGCATATTTTTTTAATTTTCAAAAATTAAATCTAACATAATTAAAATCACATTCCACAAACCTCCAAAACCATGAATATAAATATACTTTTTTGGCTTAAGAATGCTTATCCTAAATTGAACAAACTGCAATACCATATCAAAACTTTAATACAACAATACTAAACTAGCACTTGCACCCGAAGGAGGTGCAAGGGTTACGCCAATAGAAAAATACAATGCAAGTTTATATAAGATGGTTGTATATTTTTTGTGTTTAAAATTGTGCCTAACATCATGAAGATTCAATTTACTGCAGACATTTTGAGGCCTTAAAAGGATTGAAATCACCTAGGCCATCGATTCCCTTGCTTAGAAACCATAGTCACAAATGGATACAAATGAAGGACGAAGGTTGATTGAGTTAATCATTCAAATTCAAGTGGGAAAAGAGAGTTGTTTTGATTGTATGCTACAAACAGTTGTCTTCTTTTAGGTTGCCAGTGATTTGGTGGTTGTATCCTCTGCTACCCTCAGTTTGTGCAAGATAAAAGCCATCCATTTGAGGTGAGATTCATTTTCCAACTATAGATTCAAAAGGAATTTAAGAATATTAAAAGAAGGATACCTTCTAGGAGGATTCATTCAACATTCTACACACAAGACCCTATTTGGAAACCCTATTTTGAGCCTTAAGACATAACAAATGTTGTTCAGTGATTAGGCATGATTTCTTCAGTGAAGCCAAATTATATTTAATATGTTCTTGCAACTACAAACAAGGTAAGGCTGGTGTTATGCACTATTTACCTACTCAGAATATCAATATGAGTTTCAGCATGTAAATCCCCATGAGAAAGCAAACAAAGTCGTATTTTTACTTAGGGGGGCATCCATACTATTAGCTTTTTATATTATATTATGTATATGTATACTTAGGGGGACATCCATTATATTTGGTTTTAAGTGGACCGAACCTATATTTTCTCTAAAACTCTATATAAATATTTTTCTTTGTATTTTGAATATTTTGTAATAAGTTAATTCTATTTTTCATAACTAAGCCAATTCTTTTTAGACAACTTATTAAAGTAGAATACAAATTAATTTATTTTTACCGTTAAGATAACTTATTATTCATCAATCCAAGGTCTTGTACAATCAAATTAGGTCAGATTTAGGACTATTATTGCATCTTTTGAATGTCCTTTGTTTTTTATTAAGGTAACAACAGGTTTTGAAGGGGCCCCGAAACCCTGTACAAAAAAGTCACAAAAGATATTCAATAATGCCCACAAAACAAAACGGGTCACAACCACAGTGAGGGTTTTACAACAGGCTCCCACAACCATAGAGAAATTATGCATAAAAAAACTTTCATGCAAACCCAAACTAAAGACAAATCCAAATCTAGGATTTACCTTTAGCACCCTTCTGATGGGAACGAAGAGTCATATCAAATGAAGAGGGCAACTTGAATTTTTTTCCTTTAACAGTAATCCATCCCTCTTCCTCTCTAGCCGTCTCATTCTGCCAAATTGGAGGATCAACGGCCACACCAGAATGATCGAAGCTACCAGCAGGGGTAGCCAAAAAACTAATCGATTTCATAGGAGGGACGATTGCAAAAAGTCCCCCAGCATCACCCCGGGGTAGTAGAGACTCAACACCCCCCACCTGGCCAGGTGACGAAACCACCTGGGAGGAAAACATCGGAGAACACTTAGGAACCACAACCTTTCTAGCAAGAGGAGGCGGGACCTGCTCTTTGAATGCCCTTTGTTAGATCTAATTTATAAGATTAAATTATTTTTATTTCTTTTAATTGACATTTAGGTTATATGATGGGGAGATCGTGGTGACAATTTGATATTATACATTTATCTATAAAGTTTTAGATAATTCTAATGCCTAAGCTCATTTGTCTATCAAGTGTTGGATAATTCTAATGCCTAAGCACCTCCTTGGTTTGTTAGAGGAGTGGCAGGGTGTGTTGAAATATTACGATCCTAATTCTAATGCCTAAGTTGCTCCTTGTTTAATTCTTAAAAAAAAATAAAAAATTTGATGAAACAGGATTCTATTCTTGCAGACTTTAGGTATTATGATCCCAGGACAACATTGCAGATCTCTTGAATCCTTAAAGGATGTAGTTTCATTGGCGTTGCTAGTCTATAATAGCTAACTTATCTCAAACTTTTTGTCATCTCTTTTAGTTTAAACTTAATTTAGTTTATTACCCTAAGAGAAATCTAGGATTAAATTATATAATATAGTTTCTATAAATAACATGTTAATAAGAAAAGAAGGGGTATAACTCTTACTTAGAGAAAATTAAGTAGGCTCTTTCTATAATTTGTTTAATATGAATTTTAAGTCAAGTTTCCCCTTAGCTTAGGAAATAGTTCTTCTTAGGGAAGCTTATTATTAGTTAGATAATTAATAAGTGGGAGGAGGAATACACAAGCTTCATATTTTTTCATTTTATACTTGTTTTTGGTAGTTGATGAAGAAAGTATGAAATAAAAGATTCTTGGAGAAACCATGCATTATCTTACTTGCATCGATTCATCGAAGGTGTTAGAGGAGTATGGAAATTTGTGGTTTTTCTTCGTATGCAACTTACCTGCTTATTGTTCTATCTTTTGTGTAGGAAGGATGAATGTTTTGGAGTTGGTTATGAGTGCAAAGGTCAAAAAGTGGTCATTTCAAAGTGTCATTCAAAACATATTCTGTATTGCCCCATTATACTTTTGCTTTGACAACCAAAAAAATTGTACAATTGATCTATACTTTGTAGTGAGTATCTATTTAGCATAGAGCCGGCATTGTCGTCTACTTAAATTTTATGCAAATTGTTAAATTAATAAAATAATTATAATAAATTGATTCTATAAGAAACATAATATACCGTATTTATTACGTACATATTGTCCACATAGCTCAAATAAGAAGTTTTAGCCAAACTTGTGAGACACATGAAATAAAATAAAATAAAAATTATTTCCTTATATTGAACAAGTACTAAACAATTCTACAAAGTTGATCATGGAAGTAAGGCTTGATTTTGTATCATATGTACACTGTAAAGATTGAATGGAGACGAAACATGGTGAAGAGTCACAGGCACGTTTGAGATCTCAGAATTGTACCAAAAAAATTATCATTTCCTCTTTCTAGTGGAGAATTTCATGGCTGCCTCTGCACTTACGGATAGCAAAGGTCATGAATGCATAGAAAGTCAATAATTCATAATATATATTGAGGTGACAACCCATTTGAAATAACAAGATTCCCTGCTAAGGAAGATAGGAATCTCCAGATTGATGTGAACATGACAACCACGCTTTTTTTCACATTCATGTGAGCAAAACTTTTGTACTAACAAAACCTGCATTTCTCTGCCTTTGGTTGGGTGAATGGAAACTACCAACTCCATGATTTGAGTTGGTACATTATTGAAGCATCTTTTCAATGATATAAATAATCTTTGGAGATAAGAATAATTTGAGATTACCCAATTGTCCAAACCATTAGATGAATGATTTTTAATTTTTTAAACTGATTCCATAACGTCTGAGAGGAAAGCTCAAAACATTTCAGTTGGCAGCCAGTCAAAATATTTTTTGAAAGTGGTTTTATAGATAAGTGATTTATTCATTCAAATTAGTATTTATATTAGCATTTGATTGGAATAAGTCTACACCCTTACTGTGTTTATCTGATTAAAAAAATTGATTAGAATGGAAACATCTCTGCAATTCCTTCACAAATCATGAGAGTATTAATGTGATTAGAAAAAGGGTATGCACTTCCTATTTCAAGGATTGATCTCTCATTCTCATTTTATGGTTTAGAGTGTTTGAAATGCTTTGAGCCTTCCTTTATTGGTTTTACTGTTCTTAAAATGAAATGGGTGTTTTTAACAAAATGGACTTTATAGTTTTTATAGATTAGTTATTTGTATTGTATTGTTTGCGTATAATTTTAAAATGTGATTTAATTTTATAGGTTAATTTTTTAAATTATATTCATATTTTTTTTATATTACAAGTATGGAAAAAGAAGAGTATTTAAGGAAATAGTCATCTTAATTAAGAAGAATCAAATAAAAAAATAAAATCAATACATTATAGTATTAGAGTCTTTTGATTAAGTATCAGTCTCAATAGTCATCAAAAGGATCATAATACTACGAACAAAATTTAAAACATAACAAAATAAAAAAGAACAAACTAAGGACAGTTAGGAGACAAAAAAAAAAATATTAAGTATGTATAGGCACCATAATGAATGATAAGATTTTTCCAATCCTTGCATAAACTTTTCATTTTTCTTTTTCTTGGGAGTAGAGCCACAGACTCCTTCATACTAGAGCATGTTTTATTTCTTTTTCTTTTTGTTCTTGATCATGGAGTTGACTTGGATGCACCTTTTTCCTTTTTTTCTTAAGCTAAGCCTATCTTATACTAAGAACAATTTAGCATCGTAAAATATCTTATACTAACCATCCTACTTATAGCATCCTCCATACTATTTATCTTATTGTGAATCTTAAAGAGATCAATGCCACTTTTCTTGTCCTCATCCCAAAAATTCCAGGTGTGGATTCTTTTGATTGTTTCAGGCCCATTAGTCCGTGTAACTCTTTTTATAAGAATATCTCTAAAGTCCTAACCCTCAGAATGCTTAAAATCCTCCCGGTTCTTATTGCCCCCCAACAATCGGGCTTTGTCCCTAGAAGACAAATTTTGGACTCAATCATGGCAGTGCACGAGGTGATTCATTCGTTGGAAGAGGGCAATTGGGAAGGTTTTCTGCTTAAACTGGACCTCTCCAAGGCTTATGATAGGGTCGACTGGTCCTTCCTGAGTAACATCATGGGGGCTTTTGGTTTCAATGAAAAGGTCTTAAAGATCATTTCTCAGTTGGTTTCCACCCCTTCTTTTGCGGTTCTGGTTAACGGCTCTCCCTCAAACTTCTTCAAATCCTCTAGGGGCCTCTGGCAAGGGGACCCCCTCTCCGCGATCCTCTTCATCATTTCAGCTAAATGCTTGGGAAGGCTCATTCATGATCATAGGGGAAGGGGGCTTATCTGTGGGCTTCAACCCTCTTCAGGCCCCTTCACCTTTACCCACCAGCAATTTGTAGATGATACCATTCTGGGTGGTCTATCTTCGGTGAAGGAAGCTAGAAATGTCAAGAGTATTCTTAATTCTTATTCCAATGCTACGGATCAGCTTATCAATTGGAACAAGAGCTCGATGTTCTTCATCAACACTCCCATGGACAGACAGAGGAGAATGGTTGGTATTCTGGGCTATGGAATTGGCTCCTTTCCAGCCTCTTATTTAGGCCTTCTACTTGGAACCAAACCCCTTGAGGCCTTCTGGGGAGGCCTTATTGATAGATTCAACAGGAAATTGGCGGGCTGGAAGGGTATCACCCTGAGTCAGGTTGGAAAAGTTACACTGATTCAATCTACTCTTCAAAACCTTCCTACTTATGCACTGAGTCTCTTCTCTATCCCTGCTAAGGTGGCGGAATCACTGGAAGCCATCCAGAGAAAGTTCTTATGGGCTGACAAAGATGGAAACAAGAAATACCCTCTTGTGGCTTGGGACACTATATGCAAGCCAAAAAAACATGGAGGCATGGTTATCATGAAGCTGAAGTAGTTCAACAAATCTTTGCAAGCTAAACAGATTTGGAGAATCTTCAACTCTACAGGGGAATGGAGGGACATTATGAAGGATAAATATGCAGCTAACTTAACCTTCAAAAATTCATTAGCAGAGATATGGACCCGAAGGGATCTCACATATGGAATGGCATTCTGAGGACTAAAGGTATTGTGACTGCAAAATCAATATGGAAAGTTGGTAATGGTAAGGATGTTAACTTCTGGCATGATGATTGGCTCAGACAGGGGCCTTTATGGAATTTGGAACCATACAACAGATGGGCTGAACATTGCATAAAAAGATTCGGTAGCAGAGTCAATGACTACAGAACTAACAATGGGTGGGTCAATCTTACTGAGGTGTCCTTGGACCTTAAACCTATTATGGTCTATCTAGGCCACACACCCCTCTCTCTCAATGAAGATTTTCTGGTTTGGGGGGAATCTTCTTATGGAAACTATACAGTGGCTTCGGGATATGACACTATGCATCTTGTTAATTCTATCTCAATTTGGGCCAAAGCCTGGTTTCCTGGTCTCATCCCTAAGGTTAACATCTTTTTCTGGACTTTGCTCCAAAACCATATATTGATTGTGGATAACCTTATAAAATGGGGACATTTCATTCCTAATAGATGCATCCTCTGTAAGAATCAATGTGAAAATGTGGACCACTTATTTATCCACTGTGATTTCACTAGGAAGATATGGCATCATTTCCTGTCTTTTTTTGAGACATCCTAGTGTTTCCCTAATACTACTCCTGAGCTCTTTTACTAATGGAATCAGGGGGGAGTGGTCATCATCTTTGGTCTTGGGCTATGCCACACATCTGCTGGGGGTTGTGGAAGGAGAAAAACCACATGATCTTTAGGAAAAAGGTTACCCCATCTAAGGTTGTAGCCCAGAAAATTGCAAATGCACTTTTGGAAAACTACACCTCTTGCAAAGGTATCACCTCTTTTCACAGTAATGGGCCCAATAACACCAAACATAGGATGGGTTGCAGATGGGATTTACCACTGGAAGGGTGGTTCAAAGCTAATTTTGATAGGGCAGAAAAGGGTAGCCTTGGGATGGAAGGGGTGGGAGGAATCATAAGGAACTCACATGGCAAAGGCATTGCTGCTATTTCAGCCCCCCTGGGATCACAAACCAACCACTATGTAGAGGCAAGTGCGGCACATCACACTCTTAAGGTCACCCAGCAAATGGGAATCAAGAACTTATGGGTAGAAGGGGATTCTAAAAATATTATAGACTGCCTAAATGCAAAGACTGGGCCTTCATGGACCATTGAGAATATAATAAGGGAATGCAGACAAATCCTAAATTCTTTTGATCAAGTCTATGTGGCACATGACTATTGAGAAGCCAACGAGGTGGCAGACAGGCTGGCAAATATGGGAGTCAAGAATGAAGAAGTGAAGAAATGGAATGATGGGAATAATTTGCTGCCGGAAATTGTTAACATCATTGAAAGTGATCGGGTTCCAGTCAGACTCAAAGTTATTAAAAGCTAATTATGAAGAGTTATGACAGTAGGAGAAAGAATCCCCGTACGATGTGCAAGTACGTGAGATGCGATGGGAAAATTAGTTTATGGCCCCATCAGCACACTTGGAGGCATATAATCAATTATATCATTTACGAGGCAAAAAGAAGTCTCTCGAAACTCCAAATCAATTTCATTACGAAACAGAGGGCTCAAAGTGAGAAGTTCGCCAGAAACAGAGGAAACAAGGATTTTGCAGAAATGGTGGGAGAAAGGCACAAAAGAGAGCCGAAGAGAGAAACATAAAAAAGGCACCGGAGATCAAAGGTCTAGGAGATCTTGAAAAAGGGTGAAGTGACCACTTATATTGAACGCCTTCATGGGTGGAAGCCGTCTGTAACAAAGACGATGGTCAATAGCTGGAAAGAAGGGATGGTGAAAATTGATGGGGTTACGTTCATGGTGACTGAGGAAATCAT
This sequence comes from Thuja plicata, assembly GCA_018584345.1. Classification (NCBI taxonomy): domain Eukaryota; kingdom Viridiplantae; phylum Streptophyta; class Pinopsida; order Cupressales; family Cupressaceae; genus Thuja; species Thuja plicata. The sequence continues at coordinate 803,454 of MU226542.1, forward strand.
TTCAGCGGTGACTGAGATTCCCATCATAGGGAAGAAATTTTATAGGGACAGGAAGATTTCCAGCCAAGCTTTGACGGATTTCATTAAAAATGAAGCTGAAAAGCGTTCTTTGGTAAACAAGGGCACCTTTTACCACCCAAGTTCAATCAAACCTCTGTGGCATTTTGTGTTGCGGGAAATTATCAAATACATCTCACTGGATACGAGATTCGACTGCATATGTACTCACCATTTTGTGCTTCTCAATGACTTCAGGTATGCAGCTAAGGTTTCCATCCCTTTCTTCCTTTACTCACCCATAAACGAAAACATAAATGACTATAAGGATAAACACATTAGCAACCCGACTTTCCATGAGGGTTTATTACTGTTAATTTATGAGTACTTCAAAGCCCGCACTTTGGGAAAGGATATCAAAGGAATTGAGGAAGGTAACTCTGAGGAGGGTTTGGGGGAGGATTACGTCCCCTCCGACACAGAGGACAACAGAGACATGCATTCAGAGACTGAGGAGGAAGAACCTCTTCAGAAAAAAAAAGGGAAGAAAAGAGTCAAAGTGGAGACTATAAAATAGCACATAGAGATATCATCAGATAGGGAGTACAATGAAAATGAGGAAGGCATGGAAACGGGGAATGAGAGTTTGGAAGAAGATGGAAAAATGAAATAGGGTGTGAAGAAGGGGAAGAAGGATAAAAAGAGGAAGATCACAATAAAAATTCCACCTCAGAATAAAGAGGAAATCTCGGGGAAGAGGGCTATGAGATTTAAAAGAGGGAATCAGATAAAGGTGGAAACCTAGGAGGAGAAGCAGACTAGCCAGGAAAAAACACAAGAGGAGAGAGTTGAGGAAGAGGAGAGTCAAGGGAAGGAGAATGAAGAGGATGTCAATAGCCTGGGTTTTGTAGAGTATGGAGAAGACCATTACACCTACAATATTACAGGCAAAAACAAAAAGGTTGTCTGGAGAAACTTTGACTCGGTCTCTGCAAAAATGGGAATAAAGCATGAAATGGTCAGGACATTGGTTAAGGAGAACAAGGAGGGAAGGATTCATATGCAAGAGCTTATTGATCTTGCTCTGGTGATTTTCAGCAACAATGTGAGGGAAGACCCCCAAATGGATGTGCTGAACAATACAAAAAATAGTGCCATTGACAGCTACAGATTAACTAAATGGACCTACTATGAAATCTATGAGCTGAAAAAAAGGATGGAGAAAGAAAGCATAATCAACAACAAAAAGAATATTGCGGAGGACAGGGAGCTGGACAGCAGAGTGACCGAGCTAAAGCATAGGGTCGAAGGCATTAAAGCCTCAATGATTAAAATTGTTGAGAAAAGTTATAACATACTTAAAGCCTCAAATGATAACATCAAGGTAATCATTGACAAGTTTCAAGAACAAAGAGGAAACAAAGAGGATCGGCCAATGCACAGAGACAAGGTGCAACTTCCTGAAGAAGAAAATAAGAAGGGAACAAGAGAGGAAGCCAAGCAGATGGAAAACCAGGAAGCTGACAAAGAGCTGGCCGAGCTTAGAGAAGCTGCAGAGAGAATGACCGAGCTGGAGATATGGGCAATGGAGATTCTCAGAGATATAGTCTGATTTGCACCCCTGGTTCTTTTGTCCTGGTTTTTTTTGGTGTGCGTCCTTGGCTTTTTGTTGTTTGGGACTATTTTGTTAGGTCTGCTTGCTTTTTGTTGGTTGTTACGTAACGTTTATATGCTTTAGTATCTTCCCAATATTCTGTACGGTTTCAGGAACCCATTAAAACCTATTTTCCTTAATCAAAAAAAAAATCTAGCATTGTATCATCTGTTATGTTAACCATCTTATATATAGCATCCTCTAGTATATTGTTTATCTTTTTGTCAATCTTAACTAGGTTATCTTGAAGTTGATATGTTTTGAGTCAAATAATTATTTTTTCAATCAAAATATATGTTTAAATATTTTAATTGAAAATATGATAACATTTAAAAAATATAATTTTTTTTTTGATAAAATAACCAAGGCCACTAATTTTTTTAATATTAAAGTTATAAAAACATACAAAAGGTTACATATCCTGATAAACCGCAAGATGAAATTACTGCAATGAATCCCAACCAAAATGTATGTAAACCCAAAGTGTCAAAAAAGCATAAAACACCCACCAACCACTATTGTTGGGTGTACCCAGCAATGAAAAAAGCACATAACAGAGAGCACAGGGATGATAAACATATAGAAGATCTGATGAACAAAATAACATCCTACCGCCTCAATGAGAAAAAGGAAAAAAAAAAAAAAATGGTGCATATAGCCAAGAAGCGATCTAATGCAGCATAAGAAAGGTCTGAATCCAAAATATTCTTCAATCTTCCAAACTCCTTGACAAGATCAAATAAGCTTCCATCCTGCTATCCGAACCTCACAACAAAGAGCGAATCTCAAAGATATGTATTAGCCATAAAAACAAATAACACTCACTTTTTCTAACTTGTGGCGCCTGATACCCGCCCCCAAACCCCCCCAATAGGTGACAATAAAATATTCAAAACATAATCACTTTAGACCCAATAACCGATCGCTATTGCACCCATCACCAAATGTGCACTTTATTATGATATATTGATA
>MU226542.1:808834-862211 GCA_018584345.1 Thuja plicata
CCCCCAAAAAACCCCTCCACCCTATTTAGGAAAGATATTTCCCCCTTTTTTCCCATTTTAAACCGCCCAATATGAATGCATGTGATATCATATTTCCTTTTCAGTGAAGACCCCTTGAAACATACATACTATCGGTGCACATCAACTGATACACCAAACCAGTCGGTTACACAACAAATGATACACCAAGAGGCTGGAATAAGGATATGTTGACATCAATGACAACATTAATGACAACATCATAGATCGCATCAACCTCACATTCTAACAATCTCCCCTTCTGTCATTAATGATAACATTTCATCAATAACAAATCATAGAAACAAACTTCAAGCTTTCCCCAACTATCTCCCCCTTTGACAACAATGACAAAGGGAAAAACAAACTCCCTCTTTCTAACATAATTTTCTCCCCCTATGAGGAAGCCCTCAAGCACTAATCTAAAAAGATAGAAATAGAAAGCACTCAACAAATGCACACACACTGGTGTATCTAGTGATCTCTAGGAAGGGGGAAAATGCCCAACTTCCCCCTGAGATACTCAAAATTATCCTTTTACATAGGTTTGGTAAATATGTTTTCTATTTGTTCCTTTTTGGCACATACTCAATCTTTCACTACACCTTCTTCAACCTTTTCTCTGATGAAGTGATATCTGATGTCAATATGTTTTGTTCTACAATCCATTTCTATATTCTTTAACGTGCTTATAACATCGGTATTATCACACATGATAGGAATTGGCTCATCAAAACTAACTTCTATGTCCTTCAAGGTCTGCTTCATCCATAATACCTGAGTACAACATGAGGATTCTGCTTTATATTCTAGTTTAGTAGTAGATAGTGTTACAGAATCCTATTTCTTGCTCGACAAAGCAACTAACCTCGGGAGCCAAAAAAGAATGCTCTGTCATTGGTACTTCTTCTATTTTCTATACAACCTACCCAATTTGCATTTGTATATGTCGTCAATGAAAAATTTGACTCTCTTGGATAAAATAATGTCATATCTTATGTTCCTTTCAGGTATCTAAAAATCCTTTTTACTGTCATAATATATGATTGTTATCACCTAAATAGAGCACCCTTGCTAAGTAAACTCATCCTATCGGTGAACATAGGAAATCTTCGCTAATTGTTGGCTCAAATAGTAGAAGCTAACCTCCAGAGTAAGATGGTTCTTATTGGAACTTCACCTAAAACTACTTAAAACTAAGACTTTTGCAGAAGAAAAGGGGTAGAAGGATGCTTAAAAATAATTGGAATCTAACTGCTAAAAGGTGATGCACCAAACAATGTCTTTGAGACTTAAAAAATAACCAACACACAATAGAACTAGTAACAAAATCTTCCCTACACAACTCAATAACACACAATCCTTGCATGAACAATTGTAAGAAGGCTAAAATAATAGTCCCTAAAAGGACAAAAACTTCCTCATAATTTAAAACTGATTCAACACAATCTTTGAACCTGCAAAGACTATATACTTCTGTGAAATGCATCAACATAAAACACTATCACAAGGACCAAGATCAACACAAGGAAAAATATCAACAAAAGGTAACATAAATTCCTAAAAATGAGAAGGCACAAGCTAAATTTCACTGTCAAAAGGTGTTTCAAATTCGTATAATCTCTCTGAAATGGGTTACAAAAACACTTTCCCTCTGTCAAGAACTCATAAAAGGTTACAAAATAGAAATCCGAAGGGAAAAAGAACTCCTTTACAATGCAGTCTTAACTCATATTTATGCCTTTTTGATCTATCTAAATTTAGAGGAGGGTCAGATTCACTCTATAAGGCCATTTTTGAGCGTTGCAAAGGACTTCAAATAGGTGTAAAAGGAAACCAAAGTCAATCCCTATCAACTCTATCATAATGGCCCTCCATAAATGAAGCTTTATCTTTATGACCTTCTAAATTTTACCATAACTCTGCAAAAATATTTATTTGACTTTTTAAAAGGTAAAAATAAATATACTATTTTGCACCTTAGTTAATAATCATTAAATAATTTATAATTCATTTACTTAATAAAAGTCAAAAATATTAATCAAGTGATAGATTATAAAGTATTTAAATTTTTTATTTAATTAATAATGACAATTAATAAGTAATTTATAGTTTATTATTTAACAAACATTAATTATGTTAATAATATTTTAAGTGATAATTAGACCACTTAACAACATTATCAATTTAATTAATATTTATTAAAATTATAGATTATAAACTATTTAATATAATTTTTTTAAATAATGCAAAATAAAGTATTTATTTTACTTTTTTTGTGAAAAAAGCCTATATACATATTTTGAAACTCTATCTATATTAATAAAGTGATGAAAATATCACTTTAATAATATAGTTTGCGACAACAAGCATGAAAATATGGAAAACCAAGTGATACAGATAATCACTTTCGACCCCCAAAAAGATCATACCCGCTAGGGTATTCAGATATAAGAGAATAAAAACAAAATGATCGCAAAAAAGGCCTCATACTTAGCTGATGAGATCCCTAAAAATATTTTATTCTCCCCATTCTGATATTTCATTTTCTCTTGTGCCTGGGATGCTGCCATGGGTCTTCTAGAAAAGTTGAAAGCTTTATCTCCACTTTCTATTGGGCGCCGCCATGAGATTTATCTTTGAAGTTATGGGCATTTTGATCTAGACTTGGCATCTTTCTTAGGTATTTCGAGCTGGGCCTTTCCCCTTTCAAAAAAAATATGACTTGAAGTTCTGCATATATATGATTTGGGTCTTTCATGGAGTTAAATTGTCCTCTTGTGTGTGAAAAGGTTCAAGTCATTTTCCTGTGCAAGTTGTATAGGCCAAATTCACTCTTTGTATCTAGAACTTGTTCATAAGGTATGCAGAGATGAAAAATATAAAAATCCTCGAACCATATCTTGTTCTTAAATTCTCTCTTTGTAAAAAGCTTGAGGGCTTCCTTGCTACTGCAATATCTATGGTAAGCCCTCATGCCCCACACAAGTATTTGATTCTTCATGAGGGTTTTGAAATGTGCAAGGTATGTTTACCACACACGATATTATTTTGGTTCTTCAAACCTTGGGGCTCTCTAATGAGGATTTCTCTTAATTCTATTATGTGTCTTCAATTTTAGCTCTATGGCTACAAAAATATTTGTGCTCATAAAAAGAAGATTTACCATGATACAAACCTCTTTGCTTCATTATTGTTGACTGTGGATCTTAGAGGGTTTCAAGTTTTGGTACTATTTATTTCATCTAAGACATATGCAGGTCATGATACTACTTTTTTATGGAGACTCCTTGCCTTTTCTCCTTTGTTGTTAATTGATGATCATATTTTGTCATCAGTATACAAAGGAAACATATTTTGAACCATCGGTAACATGATCACCGAAAGACAGGTTTAGAGGTCACGAAAGATGTTAAGCGCAAGAGAACACTGAAACCAGTCTTCACTGACAGAAAACTTCACAGTGAACACTGAGAGTCGGTCTACAGAGAAAACCAAGAAGAAAAATGTCTACAAAGACATCACCGAGAGACAACTTTAATTTTGAGAAATGTGGATCTGAGTTACACGTCAGATAAAACACTTGAGTTTTATATTTAGCTTTAAAGCTTATCTTTAAAACCATTTCTGGAGGGACAAGCAAAGCAAATTTAATTGTTTTAATTAGTTTAACTAATTGAAAACATGCAAACTAGAAGATCAAGGTCAAGTTGTAAACCTTTGATCATAGAGTTATCATTGTAAAGCGTGAAACCTATTTAGGTCAATTCATTGTATAAATAGATGTAGAAATTAATCAGACAAAAATGATTATAGCCAGAAAAGACATCTATGGATTAGATATAGAGTTTCATGCATAAGGACAACAAAAGATGAAATCATTTATGAATAACAAGATTCAAGGCTACCGAGCAGAACAGAGGTATTAATCAATCACTATAGGTGATACATCATATTGTGAACTTAAAGGATATGTACTCAGCAGTTCAAGGTTGCATTTTATCAGGTCAACAACTATTTTTTACTGCATTCTAATAAGTGTAGCAAATAGAAGCAATCCTTTAAGAAGGTGGATTTAACAATCCTTATGTAAATCTCTTAACCGAGTGCACACTAAACAGTGTTGCTAAATATCTTAACCGAGTAGACCTAACTAGTCTAAAATGTTACTCCTAACAGGGTAAGATCATCAGAAGTGATCAAACTTGTAGCCTTAACTGACACCTTCCATTCTACACATAGTGAAGCTTTGTGGGTTTCATCCCCACCACAGTTTTTACCCTCTAACATTGGTTTTCTGCGTTACCAATTATTGTGTCATGTGTCATTACATTTCATGAATGTTTCTATGAACGTTAACATGCAATTAAGTTCATGATTTGATATTACATGCACAAAGATAGAATAACATCTATGATCGGTAATACAAGGAATTGCTTACTAAAGGATTAAGGGTTAATTGATAGAAAAAGGTTTTAAGGGTACTGATTCACCCCTCCCCTCTCAGTACACACCATTCAATTATTCCAACAATTGGTATCAGAGCTAGATCTCTTATTTTGAAAAGTTTAAATCACTTGAGAGAAAAGATCATACAATGGAAAGGTATAAGCTAGACAAGAATATTGAGAATTAGAAGTTGCAGATATAGATCTTCTATGACCAATACAAAGAAGTAAGAATCAAGATGAGATAACTACTGGATGAAAGAAAGGTTATGACATCTCATTGTAATGAAACAAACTATCATGAAGAAGAGATACCTGATTTGTTTGAGTCATCAGGATCTACATCTAGCAATGCATCAGACACATCTGAAGGAAGCATTACAAGTCTGAATGAAATCAATCAACATCTGACAGAATAAGTAAAGATACTGTAAATCAGCCAAGAGACATAGATGGTAAGAATGATTGATATTATGAATAATGCTAGACAAGGTGGACAAGAAAGAACATTAGCTATTGATGATAGGAGGAAGATCACTGAAAAGCTACAAGAGAGAGAATAAGTAATACAAAGACTTATTGAACATCATCATGTGATCACCAATCAATTTTTTCTTATGATTCATGAGGCGAACTGAGTGAACATAGAACTGAATGGGAAATTGGAAGCTATTGGTGAGCTAAGTGAAGAAAATGAAAAACTAAAGCATGAAGTAAGGATTCAACAACAACACAATGATATGATCAAGAAAGCTGAAGAAAGTACAAAAAGAATGGATGATTTTCTAGATGGACAAAGAAGATTCAACAATAATACCAGTCTAGGGTATATCGAGCATGGATAATCATCATACCAAGCTGATCAAAAATATTTCTACACAAATCCAAGACCAAGGAAGTAGTCATGCAATCACTATGGAAAACCAGGCCACACATCAAATGTTTGCAAGAACAAAGCTAAAGATATTCCTAAATCTACATCTATATTCATAGGAAATTCTTATAACTGTAACAAGAAAGGACACAAAGCACATGAATGCAGATCTAAGGTGAAATAACCAAAGAAGGAAAACTACATGGAAAAATATTGTTCTACTTGAAAAATGCATGGGCACACATCTCTTGAATGTAGGAAGAAGAAAAGCAAGCATTGAAACCTAAAGAACAAGAAAATGCTCATCAACCGAGAAGATTCGGTAACTCATATGTTTGGGTTTACAATTCATGGAAAAAATTCACAACATATGGTAGATATGGACACATAGCTGCAAACTACATGAGAAAATGGTTGAGAAGGTCTAGAAGCTGGACTAACCTCAGAATGGTATGCTTACACTATCATAGGGTCGGTCATCTAAGCAAGGACTGTAGAGACCGAGTGACAAATACAAGCACCTTTTCCAATGGAATTACCATTGAAGACATCAGGAAGATGAGAAACAAAATGTGGAGGAAAGCTACAAACATTGATGATGCTGGACCAAGCAATACAACTGGTGACACCTTATCCAATGGATCTGGTGATATCACCACCCCCACCTAAGTAGAACAGGTAAGTATGGAAAAACACTATACAAAGCTATAATTTACATAAGTTCTGTTATACATTGATAATATGCCAAACTAGCATGAATAAAGATGCATTATGGTATTACTTTTTGTGAATTTGTGAATCCAATATCGTCATTAAATGTATACCGAGAATTTTTGGTATACATATAAAAGCTAAGTTGTTAATGTAAACTGAGTATCATCAATAATCATGTAAAAAGACAATGTAGTCTTCACCCCACACCGAATACAGTCAATGAACATGTGAAAGGTCAATTGAGTTGACACTCACCCCGAGCATCGCACTCTCACTGAGAATGAAGTTAGTATGTTCCCTGAGCGACTCGGTCTTCGAACACTGAGAAGTAGGTAAAATAATTTATTACACCACTTAGGGCATCATCTATAAAAGAGTGACAAAAAATCTCATTCATTCACCATGCAATTAAGAGTGAAGAGAAAAGTGAAGTAGAGTGAAACAAAGTGAAGAACAACGACCAGATTATAGAGTGACTCAAAAGCATGTTCAGAGTATTCAGACAGATTCACAACATCTACAACAGATCAAGTGAGTAACTAAGACTCACCGAGATCACAATTTATTTATAGGAAAATCTCTAATTTCCAGAAATAGTGGAAACCACATCTTGCATTTCCAAGATCAAGAATGAAAAGGATAAGAATGTTAATTTGATCAAGAAATCTACATGTGAAGAGCCTAAGTACAAAATCTATCCAGAGGTAGCTTCACAAACCGATGACGTTGGAGCATTCTCAATCATACCACCTAGGTTTTTGCTAGTTAAAAATGTCCTAGCCTAAATCCACTACAAAATTGCAGAGATCAGAGATCTCAAAGTTGAGGAAGCTTATAAGAAGCTTTGCACAAATAGAAACATCAAAGATGAACATAAACACATTGAGGTGAAAGGGCTGAAAAATTCCCTAATGTTCCCGAAGGAGTTTAAGACCGAGTAGATCTCGATAGTTTTTAGCTGGGTACATGACCGGGAAAGATGTTGTTGGAGGAGAAAAAATAGATCAATAAGGATGTAATACACGTAGTGGCCAGTTATCCAGTAACCAACAAGGCAAAAGAACTCAAACATCCTCCTCACCCTGAAATAGAAAAGATGACAGGTGTAGTATGGGATGGCAGAGGATTGAAGGTAAATTCCATCACCATTCTAGAATTGAAGTTCAGTGCATGTGCTGGGATACAAGGTATTCCAAGCCAACAGATTGAATAGCATTGCATGTAGAGTAGTTGACACTGTGCATAAGATTGTGAAGAAGGGTCTACAACTGGATCTATTTGAGCTTCTACTGAAGCAACTAGAGGAGAACATGAGGACCATTAGATCAACAAAATATAATTCATGTAAGTTTGGTTCACTCCTCATGTGTATATTCTTCTACTTTCAAGACTTCTTCCCATCTATTGGTAATGTCAATTGGGACACTACCCAACCAGTGACAATTCAAATTAGTGAATTTATTAAGTCACTAGGGGACAAATTTACATCAGTCGTGAATGAATATTTCACCAGATTCAAAGACAAAATGCAGAAAAGGATGAGGATACCAGAACAAATGGTGGATAAATATAAAGATGATATTTTTTTCATGGTGGACACTGATACAACTTTGATCAAACTAGCTGTACCGAGGACATCATGGTTAGCACCACTTGACTATGAGATAAACATAGATTAGGCCACAAATTCTATTGAAGCATTATTGAATGAACCACTGGACAAATCACTACCAAGATTGGGCACCTATGAAGAAGCTAAGGCTAGAATCAAAACAGGCTTAGTTGCTAAAAAGATAGATAGAAAGAAGACCAAAATGGTAAAGAAACTTGAGAAAAAGTTGTCGGTTAATGAAGAAGAAAAAGAAAAAAAAGATGACACTGAGGGACAATCACCCATCGGTGAAGGTGAAAAAGTGAGTGACTCTGAGTCAACTGATTCTGATGCACCACCTCCAAAGAAACCGAGGAAAATTGTTGCATCAAGAACAAGGAGTCAAACAACAAAAGATACAAGCTCATCACTGGTAAAGAAAGCACAAGTGAGGACTTATAAAAGAAAGCCTCAAACCAGGCAAACATCAAAACCAAAGAGAAGAAGGAGATTAATTCGAAGCAAGGAAGATAAGGAAGACATTGAACAAGATGAACAACCTGAAAATAACAAAGTTCCTAAGACAATTGATGAGATTGCTGCATCAATCATCAATTCAGGTAGAATATCAGATCCTAAGATTAGACAATGACTAACTCTGAATCCTGGGGATCAGAATAACATAGAAGAAGCCATCATCAAGACAATGTGTGTATTCAAATATGTATCTATATAGTTTGATAAGATGATGCCACAAGAACTTCAAGACAGGTTGTCAGCAAGGTGGACATACACACTGAATTATGAAAGACAAATAAGGGAAAGATCCCTAGTTTCAATTATGCCACCCGAGTCAAAGATGGAAGAAATTGATGAAATGATGAAGAAGGATTCAAAGAAGTTCTCAGCAAAATTGAGAGCCTACAAATTACTACAGAGAATCTTAATAGATCTTGACAAATAAAGTGATAAAGCTTGGAGAGAAGTACTCAATCTACCTAAAGAGGACACAAGCCCCGAGAAGGTATTAGATCTTCCCGAGAAGCCTCACAATAAAGATAAAGAGGCAACACCGAGCCCTGAACACATCTTAATAAATGATGCTGAGGATGTCAATCCAGGTGATCTGACAACACAGGAAAGCAAGGCCATGGATGAAATACCTCAAATTTTGCAATCATTTGGAGACACAACAGAGGTCACAATCCAAGATGTGACAATAATAAATATCACTGGAAGTGATCTTGGCGATGAAGTAAAGGCAGATGAAGATGTCACTATTGCCACCGAGAAAACCAAGGAACAAGACACAACAACAGATGCTGCACAGGTTAATATACTAGGACAAATGTCATTATTGATACAAGCTATCAATGTCATCTCACAAAAGGAGAAGTCACCCGACCATGATGCAAGCATACCTGAGGATAAGGGTGAAGAGGAGTAGGAAATTACAACTGATGAACATAAAGTAATAGATGGAGAGAATAAATATGCAAGTGAAGAAAAAGGTGATGCAATTCTGAAGGATACCAAAGAAGAAGTTGCAGATAAAGCTAAGGTTGATGTGGAGACATCTACAATCAATCGACAGGGAAATACCGAGCATCAGGTAAAAAACACAACACCTCCAAGGCTTTCACCAAGTACATCAGACCAAGAAAAAGATCTTGCTACATGGTACTACATACAAAAACCTCCACCACAATTGCAAAGAAAAAGAGGAAGAAGAAGAATAAAAATCTAGCCACCTTGGATGAGCTAATATAAATACCTGACTATGATCCGAGAACATTAGATCTAGAGTCACTTACAAAGTATGCAGAACCTTGTAAAAGGAAAGCTATACAAGATAAGCTCAAAAAGGAGCACACAGACACACAGGTACTAGAAACTACAAAGGATATACTATTTCAAATTGTACCTGATACCGACATTGATCAAAATGCTCCTATACTTGATCAATTAGAAGTTCTTATCGAGGCCATCACATCATAGAATGTAGATGTAGAGAAGGAAATAGAAGAACATGCAGAGCAGAAGTACCAATACAAGCTACTAGAGAAAATCATCCAAGAAGTGGTAGAGAACAAGGTAAAACTATCTGAACTGGTCAATACATTGGAACCAATTATTTCAGAATTTATAACCTTAGTTCAAAATTTATGCACCATAGAGAAATGCACTAAGGAGAATAGTGAAAAGATTGCAAAGATAGATGCAGATCTTAATGTTAGTGCACAAGGTCTCACAACCAATGACAATGCATTAAAGTTGCATTATGAAAAGATTATGGAAGAAAAAAGGTTGAGACTTGAGATTCTAGAGGCAGAATCCAAATTCAGAGATGAGGTAACTAAGCTCTAGGCTCTACTACTACCAAACCTCACATTACTGCAACAACATATGACTTTGGAAAGAACATTAATTGCCACCCCAGAAATATCTATAACAGAAAGCATATATGATATGCATGCAAGAATCACCTTGGAAATCATGACCCTTGAGCACCTAAAATAACAATGGGAGAAGCAAATGGAGGACATTCAAAAATCCCATTCCCACATTTTTGGCAAGTTGTAAGTATTACACCTTTGTCATTATTATAAAAAAAGGGGAATTGATATGATAAAAGGGGATAAGGTAAAAGAGGGAAATATATGTATAAAGGAAAGTATATATACACGTACATATACTATACCGAGGCATTCACATAGGGGGAGTCATATTGACAAGGTAAACACATGGTGTATATACTAAACATTTTAGTTTTGCACATATCAGTTTTTGATACTAATGCCAAAGGGGGAGATTGATGGTCATATTTTGTCATTAGTATACAAAGGCAATAGTTTTTGAACCATCGGTAGTATGATCACTGAAAGACAGGTTTAGAGGTCACCAAAAATGTAAAGTGAAAGAGAACACCAAAACCAGTCTTCACCAATAGACAAGTTCACAGAGCAACCCGGTAGACAAGTTCATAAAGGAACCTAACAAACAAGTTCATAGAGGAACTCGACAGACAAGTTCACAATGAACACCGAAAGTCAGTCTACAGAGCAAACTGAGAAGTAGAATGTTTACAAAGACATCACCGAGGAAAGACTACAGAGAAACCAGAGCACCAGTCTACCGAGAGACAACTTTAATTCTAAGAAACATGGATCTGAGTTACACGTCAGATAAAACACTTGAGTTTTATATTTAGCTTTAAAGCTTATCTTTAAAACCATTTCTTGAGGGACAAGCAAAGAAAATTTAATTGTTTTAATCAGTCTAACTGATTGAAAACATGCGAACTAGGAGATCAAAGTCAAGTTGTAAACCTTTGATCATAGAGTTATCATTGTAAAGCATGAAACCTATTTAGGTCAATTCATTGTATAAATAGATGTAGAAATCAATTAGATAAAAATTATTTTAGCCACAATGAACATCTATGGATCAGATACAAAGTTTCATGCAGAAGGAAAACAAAAGATGAAATCAGTTATTAAGAACAAGATTCAAGGCTACTGAGCATAACAAAGGTATTATTCAATCACTATAGGTGATACATCATATTGTGAACTTAAAGGATTTGTACTCAGCAATTCAATATTGCATTTTATCAGGTCAAGATGTATTTTTGATTGCATTCTAACAAGTGTAACAAATAGAAGAAATCCTTTAAGAAGGTGGATTTAACAATCCTTATGTAAATCTCTTAATCGAGTGCACACTAAATAGTGTTTCTAAATCTCTTAACCGAGTAGACATAACCAGTCTAAAATGTTACTCCTAACAGGTAAGATCATCGAAAGTGATCAAACTTGTAGCCTTAACCGACACCTTCCATTTTGCAGATAGTGAAGCTTTGTGGGTTTCATCCCCACCATAGTTTTTACCTTGTAACAGGGGTTTTCTGTGTTACCAAATCTTGTGTCATGTGTCGTTACATTTCATGAATGTTTCTATGAATGTTAACATGCGATTACGTTCATGATTTGATATTACATGCACAAAGATAGAATAGCATCTATGGTTGGTAATACAAGGAATTGATTACTAAAGGATTAAGGGTTAATTGATAAAAAAAAATTTAAGGGTACTGATTCACCCCTCCCCTCTTAGTACACACCATTCCATTATTCCAACAGTTAATACATCGTCATCTTTGGATATTTGTTTTGTTCATCAAACCTTTATTTTTGAGCCCCGTTTTGGAAAGAAACTAAAAACCATGCCAGATATTTTTGTACCTTTAGAAGCTCAATTGCGCTTTGTTTCTACATTTAATTTATGGGAATCCATCTCATGGGGTGTTGATATAAGTGGATTCTTGAAAAAGTTGTTCTGATTGATGATATATTGTGTTTGCTTGATAAAAAAATGTTGATTGTTTCTTTTCATTCTTATAGCATTATTATTTTTTAGCTCTTGTCCTCATCTAAGTGACATTGTCATGATGGTTTAATGTATCATGCTTTTCTTGATCTCTAAGCAGGTCATGGTAAATTTATTCTTGATATCATGTTACAAAACCCCACAAAAACAAAAGAAAAGTGATCTTCTATGTATGCTTGTAAAACAAACACCAAGGGCCTTGGTAAATTATATTTCATTTGATTTTCCACTAGAGAGACACCACGTTGAAGCATTTCAGGATAATCATTCATTGATTTTATACTCATGGGTTCCCATTGAAAGTGACATCTCTTCTCTTTTAATTATTTAATGCTCTTTTGTTAAATAAAACTACCATTTACATCAATAAATTTGTATATTTCAATAGTGATATGTTGTTCGCTATCAATATTTGATATATCTTTGAATAAATGGTTGTGAATCTCATGAAACCATCTCCTACCTTTAGCAATAACTAATGCCTTTTATATCCATATAAATCATTTTTTATTCTCTTATCCTTAACAAAGATTGATGTTCTTTGAATGAAACTCATGACCTTTTCCATATACTGATGCTCTTAATGATGACCCTACTGCGTTAAAAATTCTCTTTGTCATTGTAAAATTGTTTTCCATTCAAGTTTTATCTTCTACTAACTCTTGGAAATTTGTTGTTCTATAAATGTACATGCTCTTATATCTGATTGCAACTACCATTATTGATAATCCATCCTAAATTAATCTTTTCTTGTATCTTGCATCTCCCTCTATATTCTTTCCTATTATTTATTGATGGTTGGGCATATTTTGTATGTCCCTGTTATATCTTTGTGCATTATTCCAACTACCTTTCATGATATCCCAGAGCTTATCTTCATTGTATTATTAGTGGTCTTCATTTTGCAATGAGAATCATTGATCATAACAAGTGATTACACTACCACTATGCATCATTGTCCACTATGTTTTCTACTGATGATTCATGACCTCATTGAAATTGATATTTTTAAACTACTGTCACTATCAAAACCTCATTAAATGCTACTCTTTTGACTTATGATCTTCTATGACCTTCAAATTTTTTTTTAATCACCTCATTATACCTTTCATCTTTCTAGTAAGAGTGTTTGAAAGCACTGCTTTGATTATTGTGGCAGTCAATGATTTCTTATAAAAAAAAAACCTTTGTCCTCTTTGACTTTAATAATATGCTATTTATACATGTAGAAGTAATTGATTTAGCTGCCCCTATGAAAGAACCCCTTGTATGACCTTTCAACATCTTCAATATATTATATGACAATGCTTTAGCGGTTCTCATGATTGTCATTGTAATCATTGTGATAGTATTACGATTATCGGCCTCTTTTATGTACCATTTTACACAGATTTGTTAGGTTTGATGTTTGACTACCCACCTATGGAACCCCTCTTATGTTACATCATAGATCTAAATAAATATTTCTTGATAAGAGCTCCATGTGCATGCTCCTTGGGACAAGTCTATGGTATCCCCATTCTATTGCATTTTTCTGACACAAACTCCTAGTGACATCATTTTATGCTCCATTTGTTCTATGTAACCATAAATTGAGTCTTTTAGTGCTATTACTACTCCACTAGAAGCTACTATCTGGGTTCCTACAACCTATTATCATTTCATTGAAAATTGATTCTCTTCTTTTCTTTGAATATATGATCATGTAATGCAACTAAAAAAATGAGTTTAGAGTTGCAGGCTTATTATTTATCGGCATGTTGTGATCAACCCTTGTGGGAGCCCACTTGATTCCCACATGAAGAAAAATAATAATTAAGTAATCGATCCTTCATACCAAACAAACTTGTCAGATAAAAAATGAGCATATGGATCTTTCTCTGATAATTTTTGTTTTCTCAAATATCCGTGATAGCTAGCTGTTATGATGCATATGTGGAATATATTATATTTGTATATGTGTGTACACGTAGTGTATGATGACTTGAAATTTCTTATATCATTGGTCTAAGGTCATTTTGTCACTCAACTGCATGGACTAGGAGCAACAAGGAAGCAAAATTTGGATGCAAAGCAAGCGGAAGGACTCAAGATGGTGCAGGGAAATTAAACCGGGATTGTCATTCAGGAAATGACGAGTCATCCTTCACTACCTATATCTTACTTTTCATAGCATCTATAAATGTATAATATTATTTTTATGTGAATTATAATGATTAGTCTCACGGCTTGTGTAAGACATTATTCATTTACATTGTCAATAAAGATTACCTTTCGTGAAATTTTTTTGCACTCTCTCCTATGTCATATGAATTTGATTGAGTTTAGTAACATTGTAATCTTTTTTTCCTTTCTTTATGCAAATGGTAATGATTCAACTAACCTAAGATGTACCTTAATTCATTTTTAAAACACAAAAGCTCTACGTGATTGAGCTTAGTAGAAAACATTGGTAGCATTTTTGGTGACATTTGCGATATATTTTCCTGCTAAGTATTATGACCAGCCACCTTGATAAGTCCATTGGGAACATAGTTGCTTATATGAAAAAACCTCTGAAAAATACACTCCCTTCATTGCTGCAACTCGCTTCCAGAGAGAAAGCTCTTATAATCCACCTGGTACATATGTATGGTTTATGGTAGTGAACTAACTGACTCACTATCATGTGTGTTATATGATTACTTGATGCACTAGAAGAGGTTTAAACAAAAGTACACCTTAGAAATTTTTTTTAGTTAATTAGAGTTCTATGAGGGGGGTAAGTATGATATGCAACAGTGAATACATGTATTCATTGTTTCATATGATGGATGCCTACCTTAAGCAATTATAGTTCATTACAATAGTTTCATCTCCTTAGAACAAACTATCTAAATGTGTAACCAACATTTAGGGAAAGAAAATTGAAACTAATCTATTGTGCCACAAAACCTACTTGACTTGAAACCTACCCTATCCTAAACTAACCAACATGTATATTAAACAAAACCATTAATTGGTTCTATAAAATAACTCCCTTTACTCTTCAATTTGTAATGCTTGACATGTTCATGGGCACCTTGGGATAGAGACATTCTGGATATAATTTCAACAAACAACTTCAACTCCGCCTGAAATTCATAGACTAGTGCACTTACCTCTTTGTGATGTGCATGCACGCTACTATAGGTGAGTGTTTAGGTCAATTGAAGATATGTTCTTTTGATTTTATCTCCATTGGGAACTTCACTTTTGGGTATCAACATAATTAAAGGTTCCTTTCTGTCCTTCACCTTAGATAGATGCCTTAGAGGGCATCCTCTTGAGAGTATGGAACTAGAGATTCCTTTGTTAGTTCCTAGTTGATGGATTGCTTCTTGTTTGACATTATTTTGTTGATCAAAATTAGTCACTTCTAGTGGCTCCAACTGATTAATGGTTTCTTCCACATTATTTTCATACTTCTTATGACTTTCAAAGCTATGAGATGTTAGTTTTGTATCAAGTTCTGAGAAAAATAGCTCTAGTTCATCCCAAAACACATCTTCTTCCACATCTTCCTTTCTTTTCTAAATAAGAAGAATATTTTCAGTAGCATAACCACTCTCTTGAAATTTTATGGGAACACATAGATTTTCCTTCTAAAGAAATGATTTTGAATTAGCATCCAATTCAACTAGATGAGCAATTTCATGGCCCTCTAGCTCCTCAAAACATAAAACTTGGTTATTTTCTTGTCCTCCTTTATGGATCAAGGCCTGATTATCACACTAATTTTTGTGAGACAACAAATCATCATGATTTTAAATATCTTTTTTCTGCTCCTTATTGGTTGCTAGTGTGATCATAATTGTACCCTCTTCATTATGCTCAACAAAAGAAGGGATCTCATTAAACCAAACTGCCAAATCTTCACTTTCATCCTGTTGTCCAAAGCTTGTTGATGTTAGCATGAATTTAAGCTCTTCATATTCAAAATATAATGGGGGCTCATGATATTATTCTACTAACACTTCATGATGAACCTCATCTCTTTGGTCAATATCAAGTTTCTTGAGCTTATTGCACTCGACACTCAACAACAACAACAACTTGTAATTCTCCTCCTTTCTATCATATAAAGGTTCATCATCAGCTAATTGCTCCACCTTAGACTCATCAAATTTTTCAACCTTGTCACTAAAGAAACTTTTTTGGTACATAATGGGTCCTCCTAGATAAAGGAAAATGGTGGTAGAACAAGAAGGTTGACTCAAAGAAGGACTTTGAGAAACTTGAGGAGTCTCTTGGGGTATACAAACCTCTTGAACAAACTGCTCTTACAGAATGGTGGATTGTTTTTGTCTAGGTATTATCTTCATAATTAGTAGAATATGGAGGATTCTAGCGGTGGAATTTTCTTAAAACTTGGAAATTTATTCTTGGGAACCTCCACCTCCACAAGTTGGTTTATTTACTCAAGAGATGCTGATATAAAACTAGGAACACATGAAGTTGACTGAGCTTATATCTCTTGAGCTCAAGAAAGTAATAGCCTTACCTTCTCCTCTTTTTTAGCTAAATCCCTTGCAATAGATTCTTCATACTGCAAGTTACACTCTTGTTGTTTGTCAATACACTGTATCTACTGCACACACACACACACACACACACACACACACACACACACACACACACACACACAAAGAGAGAGAGAGAGAGAGAGAGAGAGAGAGAGAGAGAGAGCATACTAATTTTCCTATTTGTTGCATGTATGGGCAATAATGAGTGCCTATTTTATACCTTACTTGATTCAAATGGATGCCAAAAAAATATTGATGCCTAAAGATGATAAAATGTTAATAATGTGTTAGATCATCTCAATATATTTCTAACGCTTTTTAAACAGAGTCAATCAGACTCCGTATGTGGAAGTTGTGGCTTCCAGAGTAAAGCCTATTTTAGTTTCTTCAAAACCCACTCGGGTTATGGAGAAAGTTTTACTTCTTCAAAACTCGATCGGGTTTTGAAGTACTTTTTGCTTTTCATAACCTAATCAAGTTTTGAAGGACTTTTTTCTTTTCATAACCTGATCAATTTATTTTAAATTTAGAAACCCGACCAGGTTATGGCTTGGGAAGAGCTTTGGAAAATGACCCAAAGGCTTGGACGCTCATTTTCCCTCCATTTTTGTTCTTTTAGACATTTTTTCATCTTGTAAGATGAATTCTCGACTTTATCTTCATCAGGTTTGTAATTTTTCAACTGGGTATCTTTATAATTTTCACCATAATCTCATACATCTTCTTAGCTTTCTAACCATATAAAATTTTCTATTTTTGGACAACATTAGCATAGTAAACTTTAATTTTCTTTACCAGTGTCTTGATTGTCCTCACAGACATATATCTACTATTTTTTTAATAACTTTTGATATACTTATTAAAATTAAAAAAAAATTACATATTATTGTTCTACACTTGATTCTATACACTTTTTAAAAAAAAATTCATTTTTGATTATTTTGATGCAAGTTATTCCTAGCGCACGAACATGTACCAAATGTTCAGGATGCGATCACTTCAAAAAATCACAGAAAAAAAATACTCATCAAAAAATTACAAAAAAATACACAACTTCTAGATCTCACTCTTACCTATCATCCTACCAAAGGGATTTAAAAAATACTGAATATAAATATATCTTTTGTACCGCGCACAGAAACAACTATGTTATGTTTTTCCAAAAAATTCAGGAACATGTTCTTGTGTGCACAAGATTTGACCCTCTTAATATTATCGTTTTTTAAAAAAAATTAGTGTTTTAGAAACTAGATTCAGAGTACTACAATTTTTATTTTTTACACATCTTTTTATTTTGAGTGCATGACCTTCAAACGCCTATTCCAAGATCAGGTTTACCCGATTTCAGAAAAAATGTGTCCACTTATACCCCCCTTTTTGGTCCACAACTTGGTGCACACACCTGTTGACAAACCTTCTACTAAAGAACCCAAAGAGCATATCAGACCCTTAAGAGGTAGATGCTTTGGTTGCAATAGATTTGGACACATGAAGAGAGACTGTAGAGGTAATGCCCCATTTAGAACTTTTTTTGGTTATTGTTTTAACTATAATGGATATGGGCACAAGAAAGCAGAATGCAGAAAACCTAATCAATTTGGATATAGACGAAAAAATGGAAGAGAATATAAAGTGAAACCTACATGCTACAAATTTAATAACATTGGATACATTGTGAACAACTGTAAGATGCAAGTTAACCAAGAAAGAAGACCTCCTACATGTTACAAATGCAATAATCTAGGACATATAGAAAATTTTTGTAGGTACAATGGATTAGACAACAGAAGAGTACCATCTCCTATGAATTCACAAAAGAATGCAAATGATACTGGTAAGAGTGTTGCAGATGTGAAGATTGATTTTGAAATTTTTTTTAAGAAAGAAGAAGACAACAATAGTTGAAAGATTTGGAAGATCAAAGAAACAAGTGAGACATCAGTTCAGGGAGAGTCAGTAGATGCTACTAGATCTTCGCCTGATGGTAGTAAAACATAATCAACCTAATTGGCTAATCATGGACTTAGGGGGAGCATTAGATACAGACATTAGAATATATCCTACCCCAAAATTTTTGGATTGAGATTGAGCGAGATTGGGTATGAATTTAGCCGACATCATGGAACATACATCTAAGACTGCAACCTTAGTTGATGCATATATTTTGTTCATGATATCTAATAGACGACTGGACAATTTTGAGTAAAAGTGAAATTGATGACTGAAAATTGTATAAAGCACCATTTGATGACCTATCTTTTTACCATTTGTCGAAGAGCAAGCTAAGGAGATCAAAGAGCAGAAAGATTTAGACTATTCTACATTTGTCGTGCGTGATCGATTGAAGCATATACTCGGATTTCAGTGGAAGAAAGGTATTTACATCATCTAGATATGGATGCGCCTATTATTTTTTATGTTGTAGATCGACCTAGGTAAAAATTTAAGAAACATCCATTCAATTCATGTGAAGAGGATCTAGAAGGAGCATTTTCCCAAACCCCATATGGCATATTACACATAGAAGATATTAGGGCTTACATACATTGTAAGTATGATATACTGGGAATTGATGAGATATCAGCTGAGATGGAGGATATGACTAATAATAGAATCATTAAAGAAGAATACAAACACATTGATCAGTTAAGCATAATGAAAATTCTGGACTTATGCAAATTTGATGAAGATGAATGGTTTAAGATACTATTGAGCAGGGCTCATGATCAGTTTATTTGGATGGGTGATCAACTTGTAAAGATTTGTAGTAACCTAATTCATGAAATAACTAGACTGGACAACACTGGAGTCATCTATATTTTAGAGAAAGATGTAAAGAAAGAAGTTGAAACCCTAACTCATTCCAAATGGGATAGACAGGAAATGACAATGCATGACATCTTTCAACAAGATGTGAGATTGATTGCTATGATACTTGGGAACAAATTATACTATAGTAGCAGACCTAACATAGTATCTGAAAGAGTAATCATGATGGCATGGAGAATGGTGACAGAGAATGTGAAATTTAACATATGCAAAGTTCTAGCACAACAATTTCTTGAAAATGTGAAGCTAGTAAAGAAGGACAAAACTAAGAACTTCAAATTTGGTTTATTTTTTATGCATATGATTATTCATATTAAGCACAAATTTCCTGGCTTGCATCCTAGTGGTTGGAAATCTGGGATACCTACTGGAATTTTAATTTCACAGAGCTATAAGAGACAGGATACTACTTGGGTTGATGGAGAATTGTTTGCTATGATCAAAATCCTACAGAGACAGATGAAGACTAGATACAGGATACATGAGGACATTGTTGAAAAATACAAGGATACAATCTATTTCATGTTGAAACTGATTGTGTATGTTTTGAAGCAGTCATACCTAGAAAGAAATGGTGTTATCCCATGGGTTATGAAGTAAGTTCTGAGGTACTTACCATGTAAGTAGAACATTTTCTTGCATTAGAAGCTGATCCATTAGAGGAAAGATGGGGAACTTATGAGGAAAATTCAGCAAAACTGAGAGAATAACAGACTAGAGGTCTAAGGAAAAGAAAGATTGAGAAACTTGTACATGAATGTGTTGTAAAATTTGGGTTGACAGAAGAAGAACTGAAAGAAGTGAAAAAGAAGATGATAGAAAGATCTCTTGGACTAGAAAGTGGAAGTACTACAGCCCCTCCCACTCCTGAGATAGTTATGGTAGACAGTTCACCTCCTCCATAATAGAAAATAGCACAAGCAGAGAACATCACTTCTAGATTAACTAGATCAAGCATGCAGACATCGCCTAAAGAGTAGAGCACAGTAAGAGAAGAAAATACAATAGAGAAGCACTTGTAGAATTTTGACATGAAGATGATAGAGAAGAGAGCAATAGAAAAAGGAAAATTAGTCACAATTGATAAATACTATGATAGGTATGAAGAATCAGACAAGCTTAAGATTTAAGACATTGTGGTTGAACATTTACTTACTTTCAAAAAGACCCTTTTAGAAATTGAAGGAAGTATACCTATAGACTTGTATGGGAGATTGGAGATAAGAAAACATGTAGCATAGATTGAGCATGATACAATTAGGAATCGGGGAATTGATAACATGCTGCATGTGATATCAGTACAAGAAAGGGATAGAATATATAAGGAATTAAAATCTCGATTAAGGACCAAGGTAAGATCGTTGAAAATCATGGTGAGGAAGTATGATAAAGTCACTGAGGAAACTCAGAAGGCACTGGAGAAGATATTAATGAATACTACTTCTGATAAGCCCTCACCTCCTAAGACCACTTTGCCTACACAATTGGGAATGGGTGAAAGCTCAAAAGAAAATGAGACAACTGCTGAGAAGAGTGAAGTAGATCCACCACTAGATTTCTATGTTTCTGGTGTGGCAATGACTCTTGACACTTCTCAAGATGAAAAGGACCTTTTTGTAGGGAATATGGACACTTCTATAGTAGATGAAGCTAAACACAAAGAGGAAGAAGAGAAGAAGAGGAAGAAGAATAGAAGACAGAACAACAAGAGGATGAAAAGAAAGAGGTGAACAAAGCCAATGAAATATCAGAACAGAAAGGAGACAAAAAGGCTAAATTAATTACTAGAGCAATTGATACTGTGAAAAAATTGCTTCCAGTACCTATTGTTTTCCAGCACAAAGATGACATTGAAAATATGAGAATAACACTTGATGAATTTGATGGCCACTATGAGAATTTGATGAAGATTGCAGAGAAGGCAGAGGAGACTTCTTCAGAGAAGAATTTAACAGAAGTTTTCAAGTCTATCGCATGGGAATTAGGCATTGTGAAAACTTTTTTGACAAATGAAAAGAGTTGCATTGGACATGGGAGAAAACTGTTTAGTTATTGCATGAATCCAAGTAGGCATGTTCAAAATGTAGAAGACATTATTGCCAAAGAGAGGGCAAATCTGAATAGTATGATGGACGGTTGTGAAACATCTTCACAATCCACAACAAAGTTAGACAAGGAAGTCACAATAATTTTGGCTAAACTTAGTATATTGGATAATGAGAAAGGGAGAGTATTGACAAGATTTAATTTTCTGAAGAGCTTTATCACTCCTAAGCTATCCATACTTGAAGTTCATCTCTCAGACTTAGAGAAAGTGACAGATTCACTGACTAAATCTTTTCCCATAGAATTGAAAGAAGATGAGACCACATCATTTGCACTGAATGGCTTAATTCACATTAGCCAAATATTGTTCAAACATGGAATGCAGAAGTGAAGATCTTGGAAGATTCTTTTCAGGATATTCTGAAACTGGTGAGCAAGCACTAAAACCTATTGTTTTGTATGCACCTTTGTCATTGTTGTCAAAGGGGGAGAAGAGAAGAATATATATATATATATATATATATATAGGAGAAGAAAAGAAAAGAGACAAGAAGAGGAAATAAAGATTATAGAGGAGANGAGCAAGCACTAAAACCTATTGTTTTGTATGCACCTTTGTCATTGTTGTCAAAGGGGGAGAAGAGAAGAATATATATATATATATATATATATATATAGGAGAAGAAAAGAAAAGAGACAAGAAGAGGAAATAAAGATTATAGAGGAGATAATTTTGTTGGAACACTTATTCATTTTTTTGTTAAGTGTTGCCATCAATGCCAAAGGGAGAGATTGTTGGAAAGTGATCAATTTTGTGTAAATGTGATTCAATTTTTGGTTTTCATTTATGGAAACACATCTGGGTTTTAGATCGATTCCTATAAAGATAATTTTTGATGATTCATAAATCGACTAAGTATAGAAGCAGTGATACAGAAGTTTTTTGGATGTCGAAGATAAAGATTGATGAATTAGGGAAAGTGAGCATGGTGGAAGATAATATGGGGTATCTATGACCTCCATCTAAGATCTATTTGGTTTTGGTTATGTCTACGATGAGTTATAAAGAATTGAAGACAGGCACACATCAGCAGAACAACAATACAGAGCAGTTGGACAGTAGCAAAGATTGAGGGAGTATGACTTAGACTCCAGGCAATTGAAGTTGGATTTTGGTTGTTGATAACCCACACATTGACTATGTAAGAGCGCCGACTATGCATTTGATATTTAGTATATTAAATGTATTTTTTATTGAAGGCTGACTTTGTAATATTTATAATATTCATATTGGGAGCCGACTTTGTAAAGTTGTGAGATATATATGTAAGATCTTTTTTTGATAAAGAGAGTAGGAAGGAAGTTGATGATCAGTTGGATGATTTATTGAGCGAATAGAAGAGAAGAGAATGAAAAAGATCATTGAAGAACTATAAAGGAACTATCTAAGCACCAGTGTTGCTTGTTTTGTTCATGATTGAGAACACTTTGTAAACAGAATTACTTTGTAAGAGTTGTAAGCTCAGTTGGACCCTAACAGGGTGTTGTGAACCTTTAACAGGGTTGTAATTCCTTTAACAAGTAAATTTTTTATGTAATATTCATCTCCTAATAGGGCTAGGTCTCCTAAATAGGACATTATACTTTAGTACATGCTTTTGGGTACCATCCCCACTAGGGTTTTCCCTTGGCTAGGGTTTCCTCGAAAACAAAATATGGTGTTATGAGTATTGTGTCATTTGCTTATGTTCTTTTCTTTACTGCGAGTTTATGGTTAATATTTAAATGGTTGAAGAATTTAATTAAGTACTATAATACTGATTCACCCCCCCCTCTCAGTATTATCCAATCCTAACACTATTTCTTGATACTATTGGTGAGGAGGTGTAAATACAAAACCCTCATAAAATGGGGAATGATAAGCCATGTTCCAATAAAAAGAAGACATGAAACACCTATATAAGCTGGAGAAATGTGAAAATCATTGAAAACAAGAAAAAAAAGGTTTTATTTTCACATACCAAAAATTGTATCTACTTTAAACCAGTGAATATTTGTTCTAGAGTTGCTAGATGTGCCTCTTTGCATCCTTCAAAGGAAGAAACTACTGTTGTACACACCAAATAGAAGCAATATTAGGAAAAGTGTCAGACTAAAATAGTCCAAAGTGTCCCATTAGGCATCCCAAAAACTATTATCACCTAAATAAAGCACCCTTGTTGAGTAAGCTTGGCCTATTGGTGAATTTAGTAAAGATTCCCTAATTGCGGGCTTAGATAATGGAAGCCAACTTCTAGAGTAAGTTGGTTCTTATTGGAAATTACCCTGAAACTACTTAAAACTAATACTTTTGTAGAAGAAAAGGGGTAGAAGGATGCATAAAAATAATTGAAATCTAACTGCTAAAAGGTGATGCACCAAACAGTATCTTTGAGACTTAACAAATAACCAACACACAATAGAACTAGTAAAAAAAGCTTCCCTACACAACTCAATAACACAAAATCCTTCCATCAACAATTTGTAAGAAGTATAAAATAAAAGTCCGTAAAAGGAGAAAAAAATCCTCATAGTTTGAAACTAATTCAACACAAACTTTCAACCTACAAAAACTATACACTTCTGCAAATGCATAAACATGAAACACTATCCCAAGGACCAAGGTCACCACAAGGAAAAGAATCAACACAAGGAAATACAAATTCATAAAAATGAGAAGTCACAAGCTATATTTCATTTCCAAATGGTGTTACTAATATGTATAATCTCTCTGAAATGGGTTACAAAAATACTTTGCCTCTGGCAAAAAATCATAGAAGGTTACAAAATAGAAAGCCAAAGGGAAAAATAACTCCTTTACAATAAAGTCTTAACTCATATTTATGCCTTTTTGATCCATATGCATTTAGAGGAGCAATAACTCATGAGTCAGATTCAGTCTACAAGCCCTTTTTGAGCCCTACAAAGGAATTCAAAAAGGTGTAAAAAGGAAACCAAAGTCAATCCCTATCAACTCCATCATAATGGACCTCCATAAATATAACCTTATCTTCATGACCTTCTGAATTTTTCCATAACTCTACAAAAATATCTATTTGACTTTTTAAAAGGTAAAAATAAATATCTTATTTTGCACCTTAGTTAATAATCATTAAATAATTTATAATTTATTTACTTAATAAATATCAAAAATATTAATTAAGCGATGAATTATAAAGTATTTAATAATTTTTTATTTTTTTGACAAGGTGGCAAAGCCACTTAATATATTTTATTATTATAAAATTGTTCAAAGAGCTCTCGGAGAAAAGAACCAGAAAGAAAAACTTTGATCCTTGCTCAATAATACAAAATAGAAAGTGTGAAGTTTAGATACATAATGAACTAGACTACCCCCCTGCTAGCCTCAGCTAGTTACAAAGCTTGCCCAAAGATCGTCCTAAAACTAACCCAAAATATATTTTTACAATAGGCCCATAGGCATTATACAATAGGCCCGTAGGACTTTTACAAATATTTTAGCATGCTTATAAAAATGCATGCATACAATGTATTCCAAAATTTATAATGGAGAACTAAATATTGCTTAAAAAGATAATTCCCGAATAATGAAAAAATATTTCTTCTTCTTAGTATTTTATATTTTTATTTAATTAGTAATGAATTTATTATTTATTATTTAACAAACATTAATTAAATTAAAAATAATTTAAGCGGAGATTCGATGTTTTTTTCTCTAGTAGGGTTTAGAGTTGCGTCGCTATTTTGAGCCCTCCTCTCCTTTCATATCGCATTTACTACGGGAAATTCTTTGGTACTTATGGCCCCGACCACCATTCACCCAACAATTGATGGTGGTGCTAGTGTGGTGACATATAACAATGGCGCCTCCAAGCAAGAGACCTCGCAAGTTTGTTCCTAAAGTGTTCCATGAGGTATGTCCTAGCTTGATATTTTTTTACCCATTCATGAGTTTGATGATTCTTGTACTTGGCTTGAAGCACATACTCTTATTGGTTACTTTCTGGGTCACAATCCTCCTGAAGGTGTTATTAAAGATTGGGTTGCGAAAGCATGGACTCCTCATGGAATTCGCCTAGATGGCATTCAAATTATTACCAAAGGTTTCTTTCTGTTTCATTTTTCCAATCCCACCCATGTGGATGCCATTTTCACCAAAGGGCCCTGGAATATTAGGGCTTCCCTTTTAGTTTTCCAATGCTTGTCTTGAGACTTTTTTGTCTCTGATGACAAGAAACTAAAAGTTCCCGTGTGGGTTGATTTTTTTGGTCTCCCACTGCCATGTTGGCCTTTCATGCATGCCATTGCACAAATGCAAGGTAGGGTTATTTTTAGTGAGCGTGATCATTTTCTTAATCCTTGGCCCAAGAAGAGGCTCTGTGTTGAGGTCGACCTCTCTAGGGACCTTAAAGAGTCTATTGAGATTCAAGTTGGTGAGACCACCTTCACTCAGAAGGTGAATTATCTCTACCTTCCCAACACTTGTTATCGTTGTCAATCTGTAGAGCACAAGATTAAGGACTGCCCTTTGGCAGTACCTCACATTGAATCTCCCCCTAAGGAATTTGTTTCTTGGCCAGCTAATTCTAGTAAGAAAGAGGAAACCAATAAATATGATTGGGTAAAAGTCATCCGCAAGAATAAGCACGCCAAGCCTGCCACTTCGGCTTCCACTTCGCAGCTGCCACCTCCTCCTGTGGAGGCCCTTACTAAGAATACGACTCCTGTTTAAAACCCTGGCTAGTAGGGGACGAAGGTTCTTGATTATGGTTTTAACCCTCCTTGGGTTCACATGCCTCAGGCGGCTTCTGTGATTTCTTCCCCTCTCTTTTTTTGTTTCTCACACAACCCTTCTGGGTGTGCCGAGGCCATGCTTGAGGGTGTTCCAGAAAAATGCAGAAATATTTCTATGGAATCTCTTGGGAATGATTTCACTCTAGCATATTTTTCAAATAGTTTTGCTTCCCTTGGGGATGGTGATGGTATGGATGTCATTGTTTTCTCATGAAGTACATCTCTTGGACTATTTGGGGTCTGACAAACCTGCCCATAAATTATTTTGTCAGGGATGTGAATCATCGTGTTAGTCATATGGATGTGTTATGCCTCCAAGAAGTTAAAATCTCTAGTTTCTTGATTGATGATGCATGTAAGGTTATTTGGCCTAAGATTCTTGCTCTCTGTTCTCAGCACAAGGCTAGTTGAGGTGGATTTGTTACTCTACTTTCTCCTCGTTGGCATCATTTTTGGTTAATCATGGCTCAGATCCCATGCAGAGATGTGTCTATGCCACTTTCATTATTTAGAATCATTATTTTTGTATAGTTAATATTTATGTGCCCAATGATGCTGTTGAAAGATCTCACCTTTGGCGTTGGCTTGCGGATTCTCTGCCACCTGCAACTTGGCTATGTTGTGGTGACTTTAATATGGTTGAAGTGGCTTCTAACAAGGATGGCATTTTTCCTTTTCAATGGATAGTTGGTGAGAGAGAAGCATCGTACTACATGTGTAATAAATTAGGCTTTTTTTATCCCAATGTTGGCCGCCACCATCCCGATGGGGTTTGGCACACTTGGTCTAATTTTAGAGCCTCTTCTGAAAAAATTCATAAAAGGATTGATCATGCTATTATTTTGGCACAATATTTTTTTCTATTTTTCTGAAGAGCAAGCCTCACTGGTTACTCCTCTTGTTGATCTGACCTTGTCAGATAATTTCCCCATTCAATTTAATATTGTCTGGTAGACAGCTACGTCACGACCTCCCACCACTCAATTTTTTTTCAAGACTTATGTCCTTCACCACCCTTCCATGGTAGCCCACATTCATTGGGTTTGGAACCTTGAGCCTTGACTGTCACATTCGCCTGGTTGGATTGAGTGGTGGAATGATGTCATCTGGCGTACGACACATTTTCTACACATTTATGGTAGGCAACTTGCCAAGTATCATCGTAGATCTTCTGATGTCAACACCAAAGCTCTTCATGTTTCCATAGAGGCCTTAGCTCATGATCCGTTCAATCAAGACCTGCAACTCCACCTTGCCAAGATACGTCATCAGAAGCAAGTTACAGACAACTATGTTGCCAGAGGTGCTTAGATCAAAGCTCAAGTGCACTGGTTAAAGATCGGAGATCAAGCATCTAAAGAATATTTTTCTTCTCTCCATGCTTGCCACACCAATGTGGGCATAACCAAGATTAAAGAAGGTCAAGCCCTTTTTACGGAGCTTCCTGATATCTTGCATGCCTTTGTTCATCATTATGAACATGTTTTTGCCACACAAGGATCTACTCTTGTCAACGATCAAACTCTTGCTGATTGCATTGTTGTTGTTCCTCATTGTGTCTCCCCCTCTTAGCGTGCTTTCTGTGATCAACTTCTTACCTTGCAGGATCTTCGTGAAGCTATTTTCTCCATGGCTAATGATAAAGCCCCAGGATGTGATGATTTCCCCAGTGAGTTTTATAAAACCCTCTAGGATGCTTTGGGTCCTGATTTTCACCACGTTTACCTCAAAGCCTACCATTTCCAATCTCTGGGGGACATCATCAAAAAGGGTAATATTAAATTCATTCCCAAATCTGGGGACCCAAAAGCTATCTGCAATTTGCGGCCCATTACCTTTCTCAATGTCTCTTACAAGATCATTGCTAAGGCTTTGGCTCTCAAGATTTGCCACATCCTGCGTCAAATTGTGCGGCCAGCAAAAATTGGTTTTATCAAATCAAGATTTATTCTTGATAATATCATAGTGGTTTGGCAAGGTATGGAATGGGCTCGTAAGTCTCACCAGAAAACCCTTTTTCTTAAAATTGATTTTGCTAAAGCTTATGACTGCATTGAATGGCCTTTTATTTTAGCTATGCTTCACGCTCTTGGTTTTGGCCCCAGATTTCTTCAATCTATGTAGATGCTTTTCAAGGATGCCTCAGATTGCATCACCATTAATGGAAAATAATCCTCTACTTTTGGGGTCTTCCGATCCATTCGGTAAGGTTGTCCTCTAGCTCTTGCCCTGTATGTTCTGGTGGCCGAGGGATTTGGTTACTTGTTAGCTCATTCCATTTCTATGGGACGTGTTCATGGGATTGCTTTACCTAATTCTACCCAACAATTGGTCAATGGCCACTTTTCTTATAATTTCTTTCTCACTCTTGAAGAGGATGAAGAAAATACCAAGGTTGCCTTGCAGTGTTTAGACACTTTTTTTCTAGGCATCTGGTTCTTCCATTCAGTGGCATAAAACTTTTTCCTTTAGGCAATCTACCCTTCCTAATCTGCCCTATTTTTCTCAGTTTGGATGGTCTAGGATTCAACATGGGGGGATTTTTCACTTCCTAGGCATTCCTTTTTCCTTTCATGCTACTTCTACTAAATTATGGAATGTTGTTTTAGCTAAAATTGAAAAGAAGCTTACCTATTGGATCACCAAGTTGCTTTCTCTTGCAGAAAAGTTTCAGATATACTCCAAAGTCCTTGTTGCCACTCATGTGTACTATTCTTCTTGTTGGGATCCTTCAAAACCTTCTTACTGGACAAGCTCAAGAAATTTTTGTTGGATTTCCTTTAGGCTTATGGTGTTGATCATCATGGCTTCCACAGAGTGGCTTGGGAATTTTTTTTTGTCTCCCTAAGGCCTCTGGTGGGCTTGGTTGATTATATACTCAGAAGTATTGCTCAGCCCTTTGTGCAAAATGGATTGTGCAGTGTCTCATAGGAAATGAAGCCTGGAAAATTTTACTTCACCATTGCATCTCTTCAGGGTATCCCTTACACAAACCTTCTTGGAAAGGATTGGCTTTCAAACCCTTCTAGTCATGAATAACCCTATTCATATCCAAGGTACTTTTGTGGCCAAAAGTATCTGGAGAGCCTGGGAAGCTGTCAAGCCTTGGCTTTGCTAGGTTGGGAATGGTTTTTGAGATGGGCTTTCTCTCAACCAACAAAATATTTGGTGGTCCCCTCTTTTTTCTTAGCAAGGCCTTCCTCTAGTTAAAATATAGGGGATGAGTGCTCTTCATTTTCACAAACGTGGAATTCAAACTCCCAAGGATTTGTTTTCCAGAGCCACTATGAGTCTCCTCTCTTGGAATGATCTTTGTGTTCAGTTCCGGTTCACCCACCCAGATCGTCAAACTTTTGACTTTCTTGTCTCGGTTATCCTGCCTCATTTCCTACATAAATTGGGAATTCAGTCTATTAAACCTTGGTGGAAAGACTGGAAATGGTACCCTGATATGCCATTTACTAGCTACAAACCAAATCTTGGATATTCTTGGTTAGTGCCTCATCTTTAGATGATTGATTCTCTCAATAATCGATGACACCTT
This sequence comes from Thuja plicata, assembly GCA_018584345.1. NCBI lineage: Eukaryota > Viridiplantae > Streptophyta > Pinopsida > Cupressales > Cupressaceae > Thuja > Thuja plicata. The sequence continues at coordinate 838,647 of MU226542.1, forward strand.
TCATCTTCTCAGAAAATCAGGAGTTGGCATTTTCATACTATTTGGGATGCTATTACAGAGCCCAAGATTGCTCATTTTTCTTGGTGTCTTCTTTACCAAGGTTTGCCTTTGGGATCTTAGCTCTGGCATTTAGGTGTGCCTGATCCTAAATGCCCTTTTTGTGGGCATTCTGAAACCATCATGCACATTTTTTGGTTCTGTCGTCATGCCTAGAACTATTGGAATTGGATACATGATTTTTTAGGCCTTTTCAGCCTGAGCTTTTTCCTGGCATATGGCGCTCTTAGGTGACTCACCCAGAATGCCTTCCCAATACACCCAAATCTAGCATGCTTTCAGGATGGAAATTCTATTTTCTTTATGGAAAGGCTGAAATGTTGTTCTTTTTACTCACAGCTTTCTGGATATCACTATTTCTCTGTATGCTACGGCATGTTTATGTAATAATGTCATGATGCAGATTCAAGTTCAAGCAGACAAGGTGGCCCTTGAGGTCGCCCATTTATAGGAGATTCTGCAAAATTGGGGAAATTCCCCTTGTGTTTTTTCTTGGGTACCACGGGATTCTCTCTCGGCTGGCTGCACGTCGCCCTGGGGCCACCGTCATAGCTAGAGTTCCTCTGTCAGGCGTTCTAGAACACATCGCTCTTGGTGCTACTGCTTTATCTCTCCTCCATCTTAGAGTGTTGTGGCTACTAGTTGGCCTCCTCTGCATGTTTCCACTACTGCTGCTTCAGCTCGGCCTTCGGCTAGTGTTCCTATGTGGCCTTCAATGACTTCAGATAAGTTCCCCCACCTAGCTCTTGCAATTTCTCCCAGGCAGGAGGAAGGAGAATTGAATGAAGAAAAAGAAACTGATGATGGTTGGTCACTTCCCGACCCGACCCCTGGGCCCAATGTTTGGGGCAATTCTGATGAAAGAGATCCTCCTCCCTCTTTTGCAACTGCTCTCGCAGCATGAGGGCTTTTTTATATATATTTTTTTGATGAATAGTTGTATGTTTCCGACCTAGTTGCCAAGTGACTTTGCGGGGTGATTTTTTATCCCCCGACCCCTTTTTTGTGAATATTGTACTCTTATATTTTAATTAATAGAAAGGCCTCTATTCATCAAAAAATAATTTAAGCAACAATTAGACCACTTAACAATATTATCAATGTAATTAAAATTTATTAAAATGATAGATTATAAATTATTTAATAATTTTATCAAATAGTGCAAAATAAAGTATTTATTTTACTTTTTTATAAAAAGAGCCTATGAACATATTTTAAAACTATAAATATATTAATAAAGTGATAAAAAATGTCACTTTAATAATATAGTTTACTATAACAAGCATGGAAATATGGAAAACCAAGTGATAAAGATAATCAATTTCGACCACCAAAAAGATCATACTCGTCATGGTATTCAGATAGAAGAGAATAGAAAAAATGAAGGCCAAAAAGGCCTCATACTTAGCTAATGAGAAACCTAAAAGCATATTACTCTCCCATCCCGATATTTCATTTTCTCTTGTGCTTGGGATGTCGCCATGGGTCTTCTCAAAAATTTGAAATTTTCATCTCCACTTGTTGTTAGGACCTGCCATGAGATTTCTCTTGGAAGTTATGGGCATTTTGATGTAGACTTGGTGTCTTTCTTAGGTATTTCAAGCTGGAACTTTCCCCTTTCAAAAAATTGTGGCTTGAAGTTCTACTTATATCTGATTTGGGTCTTTCATGGAGTTTAAGTTTCCTCTTGTGTGTTGAAGGTTCTTCATTTTCCTATGCAATTTGTATAGGTCACATTTCACTCTTTGTATCTGGAACTTGTTTATAAGATATGGAGAGATGAAAAATATTAAAACCCTTGAACCATATCTTGTTCTAAAATTTTATCTTTGTAAAAACCTTGAGGTTTTCCTTGCTACTACGACATGTTTGGTAAGCACCCATGCCCAATGCAAGCATTTGATTATTCATGGGGGTTCTGAAATGTTCAATCCATGTATACCACACATGACATTATTTTTTTTCTTCAAACCTTGGGGCTCTCTAATGAGGATTTCTCTTAATTCTGTCATGTGTCTTAAATTTTAGCTCTACGACTACAAAAAAATTTGTGCTCATAAAAAAGGATTTACCATGATACAAACCTATTTGATTCATTATTGTCAATCATGAATCTTAGAGGGTTTGGAGTTTTGATACTATATATTTCATCGAAGACATGTGCAGGTAATGACCCAATACTTATTTTTCTAGAGACTCCCTACCTTTGCTCCTTTGTTGTTAATTTGTCACCATTGCTGGATATTTGTTCTATGCATCAAACCTTCATTTTTTAGCTCCATTTTGGAAATAAAATAAAAAGTATGCCTCATATTTTTGCACCTTTAGAAGCTCGATTGAGCTTTGTTTCTTCATTTAATTTATGAGAATCCATCTCATGGGATGTCAATATAAGTACATTCATGGCAAAGTTTCTATGATGTTTGATATATTGTGTTTCCTTGATAAAAAAACATGTCAACTGTTTCCTTTCATTCTTATAGCATTTTTTAAGCTCTGCTCCTCATCTCAGTGCCATTTTCACCATGGTTTAATGTATCATTCTTTCCTTGACCTCTACGAAAGATGTGACATTTATGCTTGATATCATGTTACAAAACCCCACAAAAAAGATGATCTTCTTTATATGTTTGTAAAAGAAACACCAAGAGCCTTGGTAAACCATATTACCTTTGATTTTCAACTAGAAAGACATTGTGTTGAAGCATTTTAGGATAATCATTCATTGATTTTATACTCATTGGTTCCCACTGAAAGTGACATATATTCTTTTTTAATGGTTTAATGCTCTTTTAAATTAAATTTCTATCTGCATCAATAAATTCATGCTTTTCAATAGTGATAATGTATCCACTATTAATATTTGATATATCTTTGAATAAATGGTTGTGACGCTCATGAAACTATCTCCTACATTTGGAAATAAATAATGCCTTTGATATCCATATAATGCTCTGTTCGATGATATCAGTTTTGGACACTAATCATGTTGTTGATATTCATATTTGCTCACTGATGTCAACATATTTTTCTGTGGAGAAGACAGACTGGTTACTTGACTGGAAGAACTGTACGAACACTGTAAGAATGATTCAGATCGATCAAAGTTGGATATATGCAGAAGGATGTGTGTTGACCTTACTCCTAAGTTCGCTTGGATTCATAATACAGATTGTGGATATTACAGTTATTTTGGTGAAACTAGTTTTCTAGACTGTAACTGTGATAATGGATAGAGCAGGTCTCTAAGTTTCAGGTATATCTTTCATGCGAAGATATTTCAGATGATGCAAGCTTACTAGTGGACAACCAACATATGTTGGAGTAATGGGTTGAGTTCAATTTTTGTTTGGTTACTGTTGACATTAGCTATGGCGTGTATTCTGGAGAAGACCTATTTGGTGGCCGACATTAGACATGTAGCGTGTATTATGAATTGTGAGCATGGATTACGGATCTTGGAGTATAACTGATGGATTATATTGGATGTTTACTTTTTATAGGTACCATGTGTATCTTAGCAAGGTGTTAAACACTTATTTGTATATTGGGAAAGCCTAATTGGCTGACCTAATTAATTATTTATGTATTAGCAAAGCTTAATTGGCCGACCTAATGAGTTATTGTAAGAAGGTATATATGAGTGATCTTTCCTTTTGAAAGGTGTGGTTGAGATTGGAAAAAGAGAAAATAATTATGGAAGCTGCAAGGCTTGTTTGACTTCTAGATGTAGAGCAGAGTTATGAGAACATTACTTAATCGGAACTGACCAAGCAAAGACAGTTTCGATTAGATAGTTCACTGGATTGTGTATTTGGTTTATACACTTGTTTGGATTGTAAATCCTTGAGGGTTATTTTAACCTTCTTTGGGAAGTGTGTCTGGGTAGTGAGCTACTGTTTCTTTTGACTACTAACAAGGACTGTGTACCGTAATGTTGTAATAAGCTCCTAATAGGGCTAAATATTTTAACAAGGATACTATACTCATAGTACATCATTTTGTGGGTGTTAATTCTCACTGGGGTTTTACCTCTAACAAGGTCTCCTCAACAACAAATATTGTGTTTTGGTGTTGGCATTTACTGTGTTATCATTTGCACTACAATTTTGATTTGTAAAGTTTAAAGTTTAGTAATCTATAGCACAACTGTTTCACCCCCCCCCTCTCAGTTGTCTTGTGGAATGTTATTCCTAACAATTGGTATCAGAGCTTGTGGTCCTCAGAGATAAAGTTTAATAGCTTGAAATGATCCTGAAGATGACTTACTATAGGAAGGATAGTCCGAAGTTTGATCCTGAAAACTTTGACAGTTGGCAGAACAAGATGAGAACACATCTGTTATGTCTAGGAATTGATTACTGGATGATAACAAAGAAGAAAGAAAAGGTAGCGACTGAGGATGAATTAGAGAAAGAAACAGAAGATGAAAAGAAACTATTTTCATGTAATATGGTTGCAAGGGAATCCTTGACCAACGCTCTATCAAAAGGATAATTTACTAAAGTAAAGGACTTGGATTCTACACATGAGATCTGGACAAGATTATAAGCATTATACATTGGAGACAAGTTTACTAAGTAGGCAAAGTTACAAAACTGGAAGACAAAAATGGAATCACTAAAGATGAGAGAAGATGAGAACATCAGAACATATGGAAAGAGAATTATTGAAGTGGTTACTGGTATTAGGAACTCTGGAGGAACCTACAGTGAGGAAGAAGTGATTGCAAAAATTCTCAGATCTTTGACACCTTCTTATAGAACCAAAGTTCAAGCTATAGAGGAGATCATACCTTTGACACCGAACTTCACCAGAGAGATGTTGATTGGAAAACTAACTAAATTTGAGGCCACTAAATTGGGAGACACTTTACCTAAAGTTGAGTCAGCATTCAAGGAAATCATGCACAAGAACAAAAGGATCTTACCTGGAAATGCAAGCAAAAGCAGTAGTGATTTAAGAGAAGAACTTGGAGCCTAAGTTGATGAATGGGAACAATTACAGGAAGAAGAAAGGAAGCTAGATGAAGTTGTGGCATTGATTGCTAGAAGAGAAAAGAGAGGTAAGGGTAAATTTTAAGTCAAATTACCTTTGAAATGTTTTTCATGTAACAAGATTGGTCATTTTGCATCTAGATGTCCTACAAGAATTCCAAAGCACAAACCTAATTTTTTCAAGTAAATTTTAAAAAGACAAGGAATGTTATTATGCTAGTGAGGGAATATATGATGATGATGATGGTGACTATGATGAAATTGGATTTATTGCTATTAATGATGATGAACCTATGCATGAAGAAACAACTTTATTATCTCGTGTTGAAAATAAATGTGAATGGGTTATAGACAGTGGTTGTTCACATCATATGATAAGAGATAAAAACAAGTTTGTAAGTTTGAAAACACATGATGGTAGTGTTTTTAGATTTGGTGACAATACTCCTAAACTTATTGTTGGGATTGGATCTATTTCTTTGGATGGAAAGACTAACACTGACAATGTATTACTTGTTGATGGACTTAAGCATAATTTGTTGAGTGTTGGACAACTAGTGGACAAGGGTTATCAATTAAATTTAATTCATGGGAAATGTTCTATCAAGAGTAAAATAGGAGAATTGATAGTGTCTAGTAATAAATCTAGAGGTAATGTATTTGAATTGAACACATCTGAAGCTTCTTGTTTTATTGTGAAGGTTGATGACAGTTGGTTATGGCACAAAAGATTTTTTCATGTTAATTTTGATAACATTATGAAGGCAAGTATGACAAAAGCAGTAAGAGATGCACCTAAAATTGTTAAGCCATCTAAAAACATGTGTAGAGAGTGTGTTATGGGGAAGCATACTAGAAGCACTTTCAAGAGCAAAGCTTATTCAAAAAAAGGGAAGTTGGATCTGGTGCATATAGATCTGTGTGGTCCTACAAGAAAAAGATCATACTATGGTGAAAGGTACTTTATACTTTTTGTTGATGAATTTTCTATAATGATGTGGGTTACATACCTAAGAGAGAAATCTGAAGCATTTGACAAGTTCAAGTTATTTAAAGAAAAAGTTGAGAATGAATCTGGTTTGAAGATAAAATGTTTGAGATCAGACAGAGGTGGAGAATTCACATCGGACTTATTCAATTCATACTGTGAAGAGCATGGAATATACAGACAGACATCAGCTCCTAGAACTCCACAATAGAATGGGATAGAAGAGCAAAGAAACAAAACTATATTAGATGCTGCTAGAACTATGTTGCTGGAAGGAAATGTGTCACATGCTCACTGGAGAGAAGCACTTGGCACTACTGTGTACACCTTTAGCAAAATTTAGATCAAAGAAGGTACAAGTAAAACACCCTATGAATTATGGTTTGATCATACACCTACTGTAAAATATTTCAGAATATTTGGTAGTAAATTTTATATCAGGAGAGATGATGAGATAGGCAAGTTTGATGCTAGAAGTGATGAAGGAATCTTTCTTGGCTATTCCACTAAGAGTAAATCATATAAATGTTTCAATATGAGATTGAGAAAGTTGATTGAAAGTGCCAATGTGAGGATAGATGAAAAGTTTCAGATTCAAGAAAGGATATATGATTGTGTTCAGATGACAGAAACAAAAGAGGTTGTTGCTAAACCTGAAGAACCCTTGATGATCAAGAATGAGATTGAAGAAAAATAGACTGAAGCTACTAAGACATTGAAAACACTAAGGTATGTCAAGAGGAACCATCTTGAAGATCAAATTATTGGTGATGAAAACAAAGGGATGATGACTAGATCTAAATATAGAGATGAAATTTTCTTGATTTCTCAAGTTGAACCAAAGACTACTGATGAATCATGTAGAGATGAATCTTGGACTAAAGCCATGGAAGAAGAACTTGGTCAGATAAAGAAAAACAATACTTGGGAACTGGTTCCAAGACCTAAGAATAAAAATGTGTTTGGTACTAAATGGGTTTTTAGAAACAAAATGGATGAGGAAGGAACATTGGTAAGAAACAAGGCAAGACTGGTATGTAAAGACTACTTACAACAAGAAGGCATGAACTATGAAGAAACATTTGCCCATGTTTCTAGATTGGAAGTTGTGGGATTATTTCTTTCTTATGCTGCACATAAAGACTTTAAAGTATATCAGATGGATGTGAAGTCAACATTCTTGAAAGGTGATCTAGAAGAAGAAGTGTACATTGAGCAACCTGATGGTTTTCCTTTGACAGATGATGAAAACATGGTTTGCAGAATGAAGAAGGCACTGTATGGATTGAAACAGGCACCAAGGGCATGGTATGCAAGACTAGACAAATATCTACTTCATCTTGGTTTTAGAAAAGGTAATGCAGATAGTAATTTGTATTTACGAACTGATGAAGATGGAATCTTAATTATAGAAGTTTTTGTTGATGATATCATTTTTGGAGGCAATGATAAAATGAGTAAGAAATTTGCTAAAGAAATGGAGAATGAGTTTGAAATGTCAATGATTGGGGAGATGAAATTTTTTCTTGGTTTGCAAATTAATCAGAGCAAGAAAGGCATTTTTATATCTCAGACCAAGTATCTTAAGAAAATGTTGAAGAAGTTTGGAATGGAAGATTGTAAACCTATTGTGACGCCTATGGTGACTGGACACAAATTGACAAATAATGATGAGACTCAAAGTGTTGCACAGACCAAGTATAGAACAATGATTGGAGGTCTACAATACCTAACTCACACTAGACTATATATTACCAATGTCGTTGGAATTGTGGCTAGATATCAGGCAGATCCTAAAGAGACACACTTTGCTGATGTAAAAAGAATTTTTCAGATATTTGAAAGGAACAATAGAATATGGATTGTGGTATGAAAAATTAGAAGATTTTAATTTATAGGCTTATATTGATGCTGATTGGGAAGGAAATGTAGATGAAAGAAAAATTATAAGTGGTGGTGCATTTTTCCTTGGGGAAAGGTTGGTTTCTTGGTTGAGTAAGAAGAAGAATTGTATTGCTCAATCTACTGCTAAGTCAAAGTATGTTTCTGCTGCAATAAATTGAACACAAGTTGTTTGGATGAAACAAATGCTAAAGGACATTGGGATAGTTTTTGAAGAACTAGTGGTTATCCACTGTGATAACACCAACACAGTAAACGTGTCAAAGAATCATGTGATGCCTTCAAAGACAAAGAATATTTCCATTAAGTATCATTTCTTGAGGGAGAAGGTAGCAGAGAAGAAAATTAAACTGGAATACATTAGCACAAAGGAATAGATAGTAGATATATTTACTAAAACTTTGCCAAAAGATGCTTTTGAATATCTCAAAAGAAAGATTGGGGTGATGGCCCCTCCCAGTGGTAATTATTTGATGCAGACATGCATCAGCTCTGAGCTATATTACTTTTTTGACTTGATGTATAGATCTACTCCTTGGGGGGAGTGATCACAAGAGAATACCATGGAGCACATTTGGGTAATCATGCACCTGGCTGATTGGACATGAAGATTTGAAAAAGCTACACCTTAAAAATGACTATAGATAAGTTATGGGATCCTTTGCCATTGCTGCCAAAGGGGGAAGGAATCTATGTGAAAATCCCTATTGTTTTGGGAGATTTGTATTAAGGATATTGAGAAGATTGTATCGAGAGAGAGTACTTTTGGGTTGATGCATATGGATTTTACCATATGTTGACATCAATGAAAAAGGGGGAGATTGTTGGATGATATCAGTTTTGGGCACTAATCATGCTATTGATATTCATATTTTGTCACTGATGTCAACATATTTTTCTGTGGAGAAGAAAAACTGGTTACTTGACTAGAAGAAGTGTACGGACACTATACAAAGGATTTAGATCGATTGAAGTTGGATATATCTAGAAGGATGTGTTTTGACCTTACTCCTAAGGTCTCTTGGCTTCATAATGTAGATTGTGGGTATTACAGTTGTTTTGGTGAAACTGGTTTTCTGGACTGCAACTATGATAATGGACATGGCAGGTCTCTGAGTTTTGGGCATATCTTTCTAGCGAAGATATTTCAGATGAAGCAAGATTATTAGTGGACAACCGACATATGTTGGAGTAATAGGTTGAGTTTGATTGTTGTTTTGTTACTAGTGATGTCAGTTGTGGTGTGTATTTTGGAGAAGACCTATTTGGTGGCCGACTTCAGATATGTAGCTTGTATTATGAATTGTGAGTGTGGATTGTGGATCTTGGAGTATAACTGATGGATTGTATTGGATGTTTATTTGTTATAGGTACCATGTGTATCTTAGCAAGGGGTTAAACAATTATTTGTATATTGGGAAAGCCTAATTGGCCAACCTAAATAATTATTTGTGTATTAGGAAAGCTTAATTGGCCAACCTAATGAGTTATTGTAAGAAGGTATATATGAGTGCCCTTTCCTTTTGGAATGCGTGGTTGAGATTGGAAAAAGAGAAAAGAATTATGGAAGTTGCAAGGCTTGTTTGACTACTGGATGTAGAGAAGAGTTATGAGAAAATTACTTCATTGGAACTAACCAAGAAAAGACAGTTGCTATTAGTCAGTTCACTAGATTGTGTATTTTCTTTATACACTTGTTCGGATTATAAATCCTTGAGGGTGGTTTTAACCTTCTTTGGGCAGTGTGCCTAGGCAGTGAGCCTACTATTTATTTTGACTCCTAACAGGGTCTATCTCCTAACAGGGACTGTGTATTGTAATGTTGTAATGAGATCGTAACAGGGATAAATATTTTAACAGGGATACTATACTCTCAGTACATCATTTTGTGGGTGTTAATTCCCACTGGGGTTTTACCTTTAATAGGGTTTCCTCGACAATAAATATTTTTTTTTGGTTGGCATTTACTGTGTTATTATTTGCGCTGTAGTTTTGATTTGCAAAGTTTAAAGTTTAATAATCTATACTACAACTGATTCACCCCCCCCTCTCAATTGTCTTGTGGACTGTTATTCCTAACAATCCATATAACACATTGTTCCTTCTTTTCTCCTCAACAAAGATTGATGTTCTTTGAATGAAACTCATGCCTTCTCCATTTATTGATTCTCTTAATGATGACCCTGCTGCATTAAATATACTCTTTGTCACTGTAAATTTGTTGTCCATTCAAGTTTTATCCGCTACTAACTCTTGGCAATATGTTTTTCTATAAATACACATGCTCTTATATCTGATTGCAACTACCATTATTGCTAATCCATCCTAAATTACTCTTTTCTTGTAGCTTGCATCTCCCTCTATATTTCCTATCTATTACTTATTGATGGTTGGACATATTTAGTATGTCCATATTATAGCTTTGTGCATTGTTCCAACTACCTTTCATGATATTTCAAAGCTTATTCTTCATTGTATTATCAATGGTATTCATTTTGCAATGAGAAGCATTGATCATAACAAGTGAGAAGACTACCACAATGCATCATTGTCCACTTTGTTTTCTACTGATGATTCATGACCACATTGCAATTGGTAGCTTTAAACTAATGTCATTGTGAAAACCTCCTAAACTTCTTCTCTTTCTACTTGTTAGTCCAAGTCTGGTACTTGCCCTTCTTAAGTGATTTCTTGAGTCACCATTATGTTTTATGATAATATTAAGTTCCTTAAGATTTTTGAGTCCAATCATTCACTAAAGATTTCGGTCATGTGGTCTTGTCATGCTTGGAAAGGTGTAAAGTTAATTTTCTAATGATTTTCTTGAATAGGTTTGAACACCTTCGAACAACCTTGAACAGGTTTGAACTTAGTTCAAATTGGTTCAATGTAGTTCAAGGTAGTTCAAGGTGGTTCTTATTTCTAAAATAAGTTTGACAATTGTATAAAGTTGGTGAAATGATTTATGTGTTTAGAAGTAGCAGGAAAACTGAGGCTGTACAAAAATAAAGAACTTGGGCATATAGGTATGGGATCTATTTCTTAAAGATTGATTCAAATGATTAAAGGGCTTGAACAATGTTGAAAACACATGAACCATATTGAAATTTATTCAAGGGTGTTCATAGGTATTCAAAGATGACATGAGGCAGAAAATAAAAGGTAATTTTCAGATAGCTCAGTAGTGGGTCCTACAGAAATGAGGGTATTCAATTCAAGAAAGTAGTGGCACAGGTTAAATACACCTGAAGTGTCAAATCAATCATTAATTCACACATAATCAAAGTTTGTGCAAGTAACATTAATGAATTGCATGCATAAGCTGTCACATCACGCTTTTAGTTTGTATTGCCATAAAGATTTGTAATTAATGATTAAATCTTTCATAATCTCTATTTAAGCCCGTCATTTTGATCATATTTTGAATTACTATCACTATTGAGAGCTGAGTGGACGAAAGGTAAGGACTTTGGAGCTCCAGTATTCAGAGGTTTCTATAGAAAAAGGTGAGTTAGGCTGCCCTCACTGTAGTGTTTTAAATTTAAAATTGTAAAATATTCAGAGAATTTTCAAGATTGTTACAGTTAAGAAGTATGTTTTTCACCTGTTTGGGAGTGTTTCGAGTCTGGTTTGTGAAATCCCAATTGTGAGAAAAATTAACCTAGAGGGTTATGACTTAGAAGGGTTATCAGAAAGGATTTCCAATTCCTTAGAAAAAATTTCAGCATTGGATATTCTACATAGCGGACTCTGCATCGCTACTACATTTCCTCTCGCAGTAATTTGTCCTGAGCTGATTTATGAATGCATTCACAATTATGACCAAAGAACTGATTCTATTCTTAAAAAGGATGGCAGTGTCTTATTATCTGTTAATACATAAATTGTATCCTTAGCTTTTCACAATCTAGAGAAGACTTTTTGTGCCTTTTCCCCTGTACAATCCCTTGTCAAATTCAAAGAAAATGCAGACGGAAATCATACTTCTATGGCTAACCATTGGTTATTAAACCCTCAGAGGGGAGGTTCGCATCTACCCAAAAATTTCAACATAAGTCATGTACAGTATCAGTGACATTATGGTGATGCTACAAAGATTGAGAGGGTCCCCAGAGACTTATTTCTTCTCTGACTGGTTGTTTTGTTATGTTCAAATTGTCTTGGATGGAAAAAAAATCATGGAATGGGATGAGTTAATTGCTAGCTCCATGAAAGAGAAAATTAATAACTTGAAACTTACTGGGAGTAGCTTTCTCATGTCATCCTATCTTATTTATTGTTTAGCCTGTAGTAGACGATGGAGCGGAATGCCTCATAAGCCTTGGTCAGATGGTATGTGTGTTAACAAATATTTCCCTATCTTTTACATAAGTAATATAATCCAAAATTACAGGAGAGTACATGATACCTTTATGGGAAATCTTTGTTTCAAATTAACCAGAGACTCTACTAGAAGGATGAGATCGGAATCGCATGGGTTTGTGACTAAGTTTGGAAGCTTCTACACCCAGTTCTCTAGATTCACCTACATTAGAGTTGGAGGCTTTGAATATTTTCCCATGAGGTTGCCTAGGTATGCCTTTGACTGTTTTGTTCTTGCTCTTCTATAGGTAGCTTTCTACTATGCTTAAAAGATTCCTCCTAGAGGAAGAATGGAAAAAGTGTTCCCAATATAACTAGGTAAATTTTCATGTGCTTCTATGGAAGATGCAATCAACATAGGGAGTGACTTAAGGAATTTTTATTTCAAATTTTACACTGAAAGAGAAGGATTTGACAATAAGAACTTTTCCAGTGGAAGCCTAGGGCTCAGGTCTCATATGTTTCCCGTCCCCCATCTTGAAGAATTTTGGGAGGATTGCTCCGATGAGTCTCAAGTCAAAGAAAGAGAACATAGCAGAATATGCATATCCCAGATTTTGTCTATGAGGCTGCAATTCAATGTGGAAGGGGTGACTGATGATGGTTCAAATTTGATTGAACCAAATTTCTAAAAATCCATGGAAAGTGAATAATATGATATTGATTGGACAACAGATGAAGAAGATGATATTAAATAGAGAACGCAACATGTGCTTCAGTTAACTGAGAAGTGGACGTAGAAAAGAAGAAAGAAATCTAGTCCTAAATCAATTGAAGTTAAAACTTCATCTTTATCTTCCCCTCCCCCTGTTTTTAATCTTCATAAACCAATTGACAATGCAGATTCCTCGAGGAAGCAGTGAACTAGGAGTTCCAATAAGAAGCCTGCTACATAATCCTTGCCTGTAGTTTCACCTCAGCGGATCACCAGATCAAGGACCCAGTCTCAAAGTAAAGAAAAGATGACTTAGGAGAACGTAGAGATGATCAACATGGATGATGATAAATTCGGTGACATGAGTTACGAGATTGGGGAAAATGAACAGGTAGGAAAAGATCTTTTTGATCTAGATGATGTGACATTGGACATGATGGACACACCTGCAAAGATAACTGACACTCCTAAAGCTAAAAAGGTTAAGAGCATCGCTTGAATGTTTTCTGACATGAAGAAAGAGAAATGGACTGCTAAAGTGGCTATTTACAGGCCAAAAGAAGAAAAATAGGAAGTTTTAGCAGAAGGCTTAGAGGTAACCAAAATTGAGTTTGAGACCATGGATAGGGAGGGTAAAAACCATTTGTTTAAAGAAACTGCCCAAAAAATGTTGATGACGTCTTGGTAGGATAGTAAATAAAAAAGGAAAATGAATAAGACCATAGTGTCGCTATCCCAGTTTATCAATGCCTTTTGCAATTTTGACGCCACGCCTTTGATCCATTCCCCGTAGGTCTTTAATCCAAACTTAGCAGAAAGAAAAAACCTACTGAATCAAGTTCAACATGGTCGGGTCTTAGTCTCTTCTATGGATGAATGGATTTCTCAGGTAGTCAATAGTAGTCACTAGTATATTAAAGACTCGCATGTGGTTCTCCATGATACCAAGGCCATAATGGGGGAATTAAAGACTCAGCAAAAAGTCTGGGATGGGGAAGAAGAGAAATGGGTCTTTGCAATGAGGAAATTCTTCTTCATCCTGAGAAAGAACATAAGCTGGAGGATTTATACCATTAGAAATATCATCACTGAAACTAAGGAGCATGAAGCTAAGGCCAAACAGATTTAGAAAAGCTACTCTGAATGAATTGAAAGTCATCAACTTCACTTACACCTATTCAACAACTTATAAAGAACAAGAATTAAAAGGATCCCTAGAAGCCTTTGACTCAGCCATGAAAATAATTAAAGAAAAAGCTAATCCTAAGGCCACAGATCTCACACAAATGGAAAGGATTGATTCAATGCTATACCTATGTGTTGATCAGTTACCTCGGCTGGTGGAAAAGGTAAAGAAGCTGAAGTGGAGAAAAGATGCGTCAATTGCCCAAATTGTAAATTCAAAGGTCCCACATCTACAGGTTGCAAAGAAGTTGATCCAAGCATACAAAGAGTGGAATCCCACCTAGTTTGCTGCCAATGAAGATGGAACCTTAGCGGGAAGTGAGGATCATACCGTGGAAAAAGAGTCTGATTTAGACAATTAGTTTTTCTTTGAAATTACATGCAAGACTCTTAAGGACAACTATCCTTTTTAATTTGGTTTCGTTTTATAACTGCTTACCCAAGAGGTCGAGTTTACAGGGAGACCTCTCAGCGTTTTAAAACTATAAGTACTGGTACTAAAAACATTGAAAGGGTTCAAGAAAATTGATCATAATTGAATATGTTAATTTTAGGTGTGGTAGTTTTTAGAGATTTGGTTACAGATATTGATTGAATCTGGTGTTAGTATTGAAAAAATAGATTTTACATGGTTGCCTGTGTTGCAATTTTGGAATACGTTATGATTAAGATTTCAGATTTGTGTTATTTGAAAAAAATGAGAAAACGTCTTGTGTTGAAATTTTTTTTTATTCTGTGGTGTATTTCTATGAATTCATAGTAACCTGATTCTATCCATATTCTATTATTTTATAGTTGTTGATCATTTAATTTTATGCAATCATTGCTGATAGAAAAAATGTGCTTTTTCTCTCCTCTATATTTTTTTTTATCTTTTCTAAGGTAATACTTTCATGCTTCTCATCTAAGAATGAGGAAGTAGCCTTTATAAACTTTCAGATTAAAAGTTAAAACTATAGAATTAGTGTTATCAAAATATCGAAAATCATTCCTAGGGAGTTGTACCTAAAATCAAATTCAGAGGGAAGTGAGTAAAGAACACTTACCCAATTATTAGTTCTTATTTGTCTTTCAAAGGGGGTATAGAGTTATTCTGTCAAAGATATACTGAAGCAAAAATTTGTTCACTAACAGATTTTTGGTAACTCTAGTAGAGAGCGCTAAACAGTGTAGACCTATTTTAAACACTTTGTTTGATGAATAATTATGGTACTACTAGTTGTTGTAATACCTAATCAGGAGGAATTGCCTCTTTTTCTTCAACCAGACTTGAACTTTCAAGACACCCAACAAGATATAATTGCCAATTTGAATGCCCTTTCTTGGAATTTAAGGACTAGCAATCATCAATACCAGCAAGTTCTCTTAGTTTTGGAAGAAGAGGAAGATATAGGAGAGTGGCTGCGAGGTCTCCCTATAGCTCAAGAAGCACAAATTGCTGATAGAGTTATCCAAAGACAATAGAAAATATAATACTAGATTTTCAGTCGTACACCAGGTCCCAAAGGAGGGAGGGAATTTTTGATACTTTTTATGAAAGATTACAAAACCTCTAGTTTCTAACTACCTACGTTCCAAAGCTGAAAGCCAAGAGTAGATCTCCTTCCCCGCCTAAGGGTCCATCAAATACATCCCCATCCACTAGTGTCTAGAAATATTTGAGCCTATCTTGCATCCAAGTGCCCCCCTTGTAATAATATTTCCAGTCACAATCATGGCTCAACCATGGGGTGCAACAATTGGCCCTCTAGCTCTGGGTTCTCATCATGCCCTCCCTAAGGGTATTAAAGATTTTCTTCCTAAATTTTATGGAGATAATAAAGTCTCATTGGATGAAAATTTCAATGCATTCAATGTAGCAACCACTATATTGGTGGTATATCATGAAGATGTAGCCGTTAGGCTTTGTGCACAATCTCTAACAAAGGGAGCAGCAGAATGGTTTGGTCACTTGCCTTCTGGGTCTATTACAAATTGGCAAACCATGAGGACTGTGTTTGAAAACTATTTTAAAGGTGTTGAGGATGAACATTCTCTGTTGGAACAATTAACACAAATGATGAAAGAGATTCATGAGCCCATGAGGGATTATGTGGCTCAGTGCAATAAGGTTATTCATAAAATCCCTACTGCCAAAAGACCGACTCTGAAAAACCAACACTATTTTTTAGTGAACTCCATGCCCCCATACATAGGTTTTCACTTGAGAAGAAGTAGACCCGTAGACTTAGACACTGCCCAAATTCAAGCCACTAAATTGGAGGACGATCTCTTCACAATAGAAAAATGGAGGAAATATGTACAAGTACCCTACGCTCAAGCCTCTACTTCTTCTTCCATAGACCCAGTTGTTCAAAGACTCATGAATGATGTGATTGCCTTGAAAAGGCAGTTACCCAAACAAGGATATTCCTATCCTCCGATGTATCAAGACACTAGTCATAAACAACCTAGCCAATGGCATGGTAAAACCCCTCTGTTGCCTTCAAATCAGTCAATATTATCCTTGGAGATTGCACCAAAAGAAGCGATCATGTGATCCTTTCACTTGATGATGGATCATGATGGTAGTTCTTGCCCAGATATGTTGAGGCATGTTCAAATGGAAGAAATAAAAGATGCACTAGGGGAATGTACTGTAGAGGAGATAGCTCAAGAGATACTTGGCAACTCTGGCTCATACTACTTTGAATATGAATATGACTCTGAAAGAGGAGATATTCTGGTCACTCTTGAAGATCCAACATGTGCTATGCTGACTCGCAATCAAAAGACCTCTAAGTACACTCCAGAATCATTAGGTATCTTTCAGAAGACCAAAGAGCTTGTAAGTAATACTTTTCCCTCTAGTCCTAGAGCTCATGATTTTAAAGTTGTACAAAAAGATGTTGGCACGTCTTCTTTTGATATCATTGAATTCTGCAAGTCATCTGCTATACAAATTTCCCCTATGGAATACTTGAGATTAAGCCCCAAAGAACTTGATAATCTAGTTAGATATGTCAAAGGTGATCTTTTAAATTCACCCCAAACCAATCAGTGTGTCGTAGACCAAGATGATAATCCTATTCAAATTCCCACAGTTACACCACCTGTTGTTATGAATCAAGATGACTTAGCCACTACTTCTTCCTTGGAAGAAAAATGTGAAGTTGATGAAGTGAGAAAACCCGATACTTTTTATATTTTGCTACTCCTTAATGGCCTCAAGTTAAGTAATTGTATCATAGACTCAGGTGCCTCTAATAATATCATGCCATCATCTATTGCCAAAGCCCTAGGTTTGACCCTGACCAAGAACTTCGGAAGATGCTATTCCATGGACGGTGAGCAGGTACCTTTAATTAGTTAGGTAAAAGATACTCAAGATGTTTTAGAGGCTTGTCCTGATAAGAGATTATAGTTAACTATCCTAGTTGCTGATATACCCGCAAGTTACGAGATGCTTTTAAGAACTTTCTGCAGGGATATGGGGGGGAGAAATTAAGATGGATTGGTCGGAAGCAGTTATCCCTATAGGAAAGAGGAGGGTTAAGCTAGAACTAGAAGCAAAAAATAAATATACAGTCTTCCCTTCTGATGATCCAAAAGCATAAATTATCTTTCAAGATTGTGAATTTGGTAATTATATGATTTTCTCAGAGGAGGTTTCTCTAGCCCCCATAGCCTGTGATGAGAACAGACAGATTTGGTTTATGGAATTTGATGATAGTTATGCTAGGGCTAGATCTAGAGCTAGTGTGGTACTAAAGGGTCCGGACAGTGAATATCTCCCTTTCTCCTATAAATTGGATTTTAAAAATACTAATAACACTGATGAGTATGAGGCTCTGTTGTTAGGATTACAAGAGGCAAAAGCGCATGGGATTAAAATACTGGTAGTAAGAGGTGATGTAGAGCTGATAGTCAAGCAGGTAAAAGGCCAGTTTACAGTTAAGAATGAGCATCTGAAACATTATAGGAGTTTGGTCTGGATTGAAATTGAAGCTTTTGAATCTTTTTATATAGAGGCAGTTCCAAGAATTTTGAACTCGTGAGTTGATTCCCTAGCAGTATCAGCATCCTTATTGCTCCCTCATCCATATTTTAAGATGGATACATATATAATTGAGATGATATATAGGCCTATTGTTCCTGACAACATTGAACATCTGCAAGTTTTTGAAGATGATGCTTGAATAAATGATTTTATGGAATGTGTGGAAGCCTTCTCTTCTATTTATTTTGAAGGGGTAGATGAAGGACGTGAAGACGCCAATTTTGAGTCTTTGCCAGTAGAAGAGGTTGTTCAGTTGAAAAGTAATGAAAATCCTAAAGGATTGGTCTCCATGGAATTTTTTTTTTCAAGAAAGGACGATAGTTATATCTCAAAGAAGGGTCACCATTCAAAAGTGTTGAAAGAATATGATAAAATAAATATTAGCACTTCAACAAAACCCCGATGGATATCAGTAGGAAAAACTCTGTCTGACCAGGAAAACAAAAACCTGCAAGTCTTGTTGACCGCATATATGGACATGTTTGCCTGGAACTACAGTGATTTAAAGGATTTATGGAAAGGAGAATTTAGCCACCATATTCCCCTGAAACCAGAGTCTAAGACATTTTGGCAAAAGATCTAGAGATATAATCCCAAAGTATTGGAAGCTATTCTGAAGGAGGTGGACAAGATGTTGAAGGAAAGGGTCATTTACCCCATTCACCACTCAACATGGATTGAAAATATCATCCCGATGAGAAAGAAAAATAGAGAAATAAGAATATGTGTTGATTTCCATAACTTGAATCAAGCCATCCTTAAAGATAATTACGCCTTACCTAAAATGGAACATGTTTTGCAAACCATAGTAGGATCTAAAATGATGTCCCTCCTCGATGGATTTTTAGGTTATAATCAAGTGAGTGTGTCAGATGAAGACAAGCACAAAACCACCTTTACTACACCATGGGGAACATTTGCATACAACTGAATACCCTTTGGATTGATCAATGCAAGGGCTACTTTTCAGAGATCTATGGATTCTTCCTTCACAGACATGAGAAACAAGATAATAGTAATTTACCTTGATGACTTGACGGTTTACTCTAAGAGAAGGAAGCATCAATTTAAAAACCTTCAATCAGTCCTTCAGAGGTGTAGAGAGCATGGTATATCACTTAACCCTAAGAAGTCCATCTTATGTGTGATAGAAGGAAAACTATTAGGTCATATTGTTTCCAAATAAGGAATCAAAATCAATCCTGAAAGAGTAAAGGCAATCCAGCAAATCAGCCTACCATCAACTAGGATAGGGGTAAAATCTTTTTTTGGTTAGATCAACTTCTTGAGAGCCTTTGTTCCAGGTTTTTTTGAATTGACTAGGCATATTGTGGGAATGATGAGTGAAAAGTAACCCTTTAAATGGACAGAAGAGGGTAAGAAGGCCTTTAATGGGATAAAAAAGGTCATAGAAAATACTCTCACTCTGGTTTATCCTGACTACAAGAAAGATTTTTTCATTTACTGTTATGCTTCTGATCACTCCTTGTCGGGAATTTTAACTCAGAAGGATGTTTCCGGGAATGAAGCACTTATTTCTGTCATGATTACACCATTAAAAAAGCATGAACTAAAATATTCTTCCATAGAGAAACAAGATTTTTCCATAGTGAAATCAATTAAGCAATTCAAATTCTATATCCTTCATTCTCACTCCATAGTGTATGTCCTTGAATCAGCTGTGAAAACCCTTCTCACCCAACAAGAAATAGCCATGAATAGGAGAGAAACATCGGTAAAACAATACAGGAATATGACTTGACAATAAAACCCACTAAGATAGTCAGGGGAAGAGGTCTCTGAAAATTTATAGCAGACAATTTGAATCAATCTGATGGATTAGAAGGTGAAACATCTCAGGTATTGTTGGTCAGCTTGACAAACTCTTGGTTTTGTGATATAGCATATTTCTTAACTTATGGAGAGTGCCCTGCATGATTAAATCCCAAGGAAAGGCATAATTTGAGACTCTAGGTGGTGAAGTATGTGATATGGCAAGGCACATTATACAAGAGGAGTCTCGAAAAAACTTTCCTCAGATGTGTGGATAAAAGTTAACAGTTGCAGTTGCTAAAAACATTTCATGAAGAAGCCTACGGAGGTCATTTTTCTTCCAGCATGATAGCTTTTAAGATTCTTTGAAACTATTTTTATTGGCCAGGGATGTTCAAAGATGCATATGCATTCATCATAAATTTTGAAAAACGTTAGTTGTTTTCTGGAAGATCTCAATTAGCTGCCTTGCCTTTGAAACCATTTGTGGTTAGTGAGCCTTTTAAAATATGGGAAATAGATTTTATTGGCCCAGTTAACCGTCAGTTAAGCACTGGCCATGTTTACATCCTAACAACAACCAACTATTTCACTAAGTGGGTTGAGGCCATCCCGACCAAGAAAGAAAATTCTCAAGTGGTGTGCGATTTCTTGAAAGACAATATTCTTGTGCGCTTTGGAGTACCTCAAAAGATTTTTGCTGACAATGCTACCTATTTCTCATCACATGAGCCATCTCTTTTCTATTATGATCATAGTATTTCACTAGCCTATTCATCAGATTACTTTCCTCAGGGTAATGGGCAGGTGGAGTCAAGTAATACAAATTTGATTATGATTATGAAGAAATTGGTAGTTGATAGTGATAGGAATTGGCACAAGAAACTCTATGAGGCTCTTTGGGCTGATAGAATTACTCCCAAGAGAGAAATTGGCATGATACCTTTTGAGTTGGTCTATGGGGTAGGCACTCAAGTATCAATTCCTTTAGAACTGTCGACAACAAAACTGCAAATGGCTATTGAAGATCAAACATTTAAAGAATCTTTGGAGAAAAGGATCATGTACTTGCACAAATTGGAAGAAGAATGGGATGCTTTGGTTTACAAAATTACTGAACACCAAGCCAGAGTTAAGAATATTTTTTACAGAAAAGATAGGCCTCAAAAGTTTATGGAAGGAGATGAAGTCTTGCTCTGGGACAAGAAGAAAGAACCAAAGGGAAGACATGGAAAGTTCAAATCATTGTGGAAAGGACCCTTCATTTTTCAAGAAGAGTTAAGATCTAATGCTTTTAAATTGGCCTACCCGAATGGAATGGTCTTACCATTTTTCTACAATGGCCAAGGCCTGAAACTTTTCAAGCTTTGAGTCCTGTGTCATGTGAATGGCTATACATATTAGGTTTAGTTTTCTTTACTATCGTTTGTCTTTCCTTCCTGTTGTTCTAAAGTTCTTCCAAAACCTTTCTGTAGTTTGCAGAACCAGAGTTTTGAGTTCTCTACATTTTGACAAAAGTAGTCCACAATCAGAGCCAATGTTAGTCCAAGTCTGGTACTTGTCCTTATTAAGTAATTTATTGAGTCACCATTATTTTTTCTGATAATCTTAAGTTCCTTAAGATTTTTTAGTCCAATCATTCACTAAAGATTTCGGTCTTGTGGTCTTGTCGTGCTTGGAAAAGTGTAAAGTTTATTTGCTAACAATTTTCTTGAACAAGTTTCAACACCCTTGAACAACCTTAAACAGGTTTAAACTTAGTTCAAACTAGTTCAAGGTAGTTCAAGGTAGTTCAAGGTGGTTCGTATTTCTAAAATAAGTTTGACAGGTGTATAAAGTTGGCAAAAAATGATTTATGTGTTTATAAGTAGCGGGAATACTAAGGCTGTACAAAAAGAAAGAACTTGGGCATATCAGTATGAGATCTATTTCTTAAAGATTGATTCAAATGATTAAAGGGCTTGAACAATGTTGAAAACATGTGAACCATCTCAAAATTTGTTCAAGGGTGTTCAGAGGTATTCAAAGATGACATGAGGAATCAAAGAAAAGGTAATTTTTAGATAGCTCAGTAGTGGGTCCTACAAAAATGAGGGTATTTAATGCAAGAAAGTAGTGGTGCTGGTTAAATATGCCTAAAGTGTCAAATCAATTATTAATTTGTACAACATCAAAGTTTGTGCAAGTAACATTAATGAATTGCATGCATAAGTTGTCACATCATGCTTTTAGCTTTTATTTCCATAAAGATTTTTAATTAATTATTAAATCTTTCACAATCTCTATTTAAGCCCATCATTCCGCTCATATTTTGAAATACTATCACTATTGAGAGCTGAGTGAACAGAAGGTAAGGAATTTGGAGCTCCAGTATTCAGAGGTTTCTACAGAATAAGGTGAGTCAGGTTACCCTCACTGCAGTGTTTTAGATTTAAATTTGTAAAATATCCAGAGAATTTTGTGGTAGATGAAAGATTGTTATAGTTATGAAGTCTACTTTCACCTGTTTGGGAGTGTTTCGAGTCTGGTTTGTGAAGGCCCAATTATGACAAACACTGACCTAGAGGGTTATGACTTAGAAGGGTTATCAGAAAGGCTTTCCAATTCCTTAGAAAAAATTCCAGCTCTGGAAATTCTACATAGCGGACTTTGCATTGCTGCTACATTTCCTCTCACAGCAATTTATCCTGAGCTGATTTATGAATACATTCACAATTACGACCAAAGAAATGAGTCTATTCTTAAAAAGGATGGCAGTGTCTTATTACCTGTTAATAGGGAAATTGTATCCTTAGCTTTCACATTCCAGAGAAAACCTTTTGTGTCTTTTCCCCTGCACAATCCCTTGTCAAATTCAAAGAAAATGCAGATGGAAATCATACTTCTATGGCTAAACACTTGTTATTAAACCCTTAGAGGGGAGGTTCATGTCTACCCAAAAATTTCAACAAAAGTCATGTACACTCATATATTAGTGACATTATGGCGCTACTGCAAAGAGTGAGAGGGTTCCCAGAGACTTATTTCTTCTCTGACTAGTTATTTTGTTATGTTTAAATTATCTTGGAAGGAAAACAAATCCTGGAATGGACTGAGTTAATTGCTATACACTAGTAAATTTCACCCTATTTTGTGATGAGGAATAGTTGAATGTTCGACACCCATTGGTCGCACAGACGACTATAACTGTTGTCAAACTTTTTTCGTCACTTATTCAATAGGAGTAGTTGACATATCGACCTACTTAGTGCTTGAATTATCAACTGAATCTTCAGTAAAAAAATTGCCTGAAGCTGGAAGAATTGTAGATCAAACCTTTTATCTAAGAGGTCAACACTCGCCAAAATTTTGACCACCTTTGGTCGCAATTAACATCGAACATATAGCAGTCTCGTTGAAACATCAAACATAGGGTGTCACTTTGTCGACCATAGCTGGTCGAAATCAACGTCGAACACATAGCATTCACGTCAAAACATCATAAAAAGTGTCTCATTTTCTCGACCAATGTTCGTCGCCATTGACATCGAACACATGGCATTCTCGTCGAAACTACTGATATTAGAATTTCGAAAAAGAGACCAATACAAATTTTTGTTTATATATA
>MU226542.1:873347-901160 GCA_018584345.1 Thuja plicata
AAAATATTGTCTCATATTGTATGGTGTATGCTTCTAGACTTGGTTAATTCATGGTATGCAATTTCTCTCACCTTGCTCACTAGATTAAACAAGATCTTTATTGCTCTTTCTTTATCATTTTTAACAGTGTTGGTTCAATAACTTCAACACATATGTACTTTGTGCATTCTATTTGTGCCCTCCTTCAACTCTTCTTCGCTGCATAATCACAATGAATTGAAATGAAACTTTTTTTTAAAGTTATATTGATCATGTTTGTCGCAATTATGACAAAATGTCTTGGTTGTCATAATTCCGACCAACACGGGAATGGATTAAAAAAAATCAAATTTTTCCTTCCATTTTTTGACCAAGCAAAACAAATGTAATGCATGGTGGGAAATTTAGGTCAAAATTTAGGGTCAAATGTACTAGTAATAACTCAAAACTTACTGGGAGTAGCTTTGTCATGTCATCCTATCTTATTTATTGTTTAGCCTATAGTAGACAATGGAGCAGAATGCCTCATGAACCTTGGTCAGATGGTATGTGCATTTACGAATATTTCCCTATCTTGCACAGAAGTAATATAATCCAAAATTACAGGAGAGTACATGATACCTTTATGGGCAAGATTTTTTTTGAATTAACCGGAGACTCTGCTAGAAGGATGAGGTCAGAATCTCAGGGGTTCGTGAATAATTTTTGAAGCTTCTACACCCAGTTCTCTAGATTCACCTACATTAGGGTTGACAGTTTTGAATATTCTCCCATGAGGTTGCCTAGGTATGCCTTTGACTATTTTTTTCTTACAGAATTCTGTAGGGAACTTTCTACTATGCTTAAAAGATTCCTCCCAGAGGAAGAATGGGAAAAAGTGTTTCCAATACAACTAGGTAAGTTTTCATGTTCTTCTATGGAAGATGCAATCAGCATAGGGAGTGACTTAAGGAATTTTGATTTCAAGTTTTACACTAAAAGAGCAAGATTTGACAATAAGAACTTTGCTAGTGGAAGCCTAGGGATCAGGTCTCATATGTTTCCCATCCCCAATCTTGAATATTTTTGGGAGGACTGCTCCGATGAGTCTCAATTCAAAGAAAGAGAACATAGAAGACTATGCATATCCCAGATTCTGTCTATGAGGCTGCAATTCAATGTGGAAGGGGTGACTGATGACGGTTCAAATTTGATTGAGCCAAATTTCAAGAAATCCATGGAAAGTGAAGAATATGATATTGACTGGACAACGGATGAAGAAGATGATATTAAACAGAGAACGCAACATCTGCTTCAATTAACTGAGAAGTGGCTATAGAAAATAAGAAATCAATCTAGTCCTAAATCAATTGAAGTTAAAACTTCATCTTTATCTTCCCCTCCCCCTATTTCTAATCTTCATAAACCGATTGACAATGTAGGTTCCTCGGGGAAGCCGCAAACTAGGAGTTCCAAGAAGAAGCTTGTTGCAAAATCCTTGCCTATATTTTCACCTCAATGGATCACTAGATCAAGGACCCAGTCTCAAAGTAAAAAAAAGATGACTCAGTAGAATGTAGAGATAATCAACCTGGATGATGATAAATTTGGTGACATGAGTTACTAGATTGGAGAAGATGAACATGTAGGAAAAGATATTTTTTGATCTAGATGACATGACATTGGACATGCTGGACACGCTTGAAAAGATAACTGACCACCTCTATGAACAAGTACAATGCCAAAATGGCTGACAACCTATGTGAACAAGAAACAAAGTTTGGTTCCTGTTTCCATCCCGATGCAAGATATTGTGAGTAAGTATGTTCAGAAGACTCCTAGAGCTAAAAAGGTTAAGAACACCGCTCAGATGCTTGCCGACATGAAGAAAAGGAAATGGACTAATGAAGTGGCCACTTACAGGCCAAAAGAAGAAAAATAGGAAGTTGCAGCAGAAGACTTTGAGGTAACCAAAATTGAGTTGGGGACCATGGATAGGGCAGGTGAAACCCATTTGTTTAAAGAATCTTCCCAACAAATGTTAATGACGTATTGGTAGGATAGTAAAGAAAAAAAAGGAGATGAAGCAGACCATATTGTTGCTATCCCAGTTTATCAATGCCTTTTGCAATTTTGATGCCACGCCTTTGATCCGGTCCCTGCAGGTCTTTAATCTGAACTCAGTAGAAAGAAAAAACCCACTGAATCAAGTTCAGTGTGGCCGGGTCTTAGTCTCTTCTGTGGATTAATGGATGTCTTAGGTAGTCAATAGTGGTCACCATTATATTAAATACTCGCATGTGGTTCTCCATGAACCAAGGCCATAATGGGGGAACTACAAACTCAACAACAAATCTGGGATGGGGAAGAAGAGAAATGGGTCTCTATGATGAGGAAATTCTAGGAGATAGACATGTATGGCTTCAATAAGTTATGCACAGAGAAATCATTGAATTCCACTGAAGAATCAATCTTCTTCATTCTCAGAAAGAACATAAGCTAGAGGATTTCTACCATTAGAAATACCATCACTAAAACTAAGAAGTAGGAAGTTGAGGCCAAATAGATTCAGAAAGCTAATCTGAATGAATTGAAAGTCATCAACTTCACTTACACCTATTCAGAAACTTATGGAGAATAGGAATTAAAAGGATCCCTAGAAGCCTTTGACTCGGCCATGAAAATAATTAAATAAAAAGCTAATCATAAGGCCACAAATCTCACACAAATGGTGAGGATAGAATCAATGCTATACCTATGTGTTGATCAGCTACCTGGGCTAGTGGAAAAGGTAAAGAAGATGAAGTGGAGAAAAGAGGCCTCACTGGCCCTAATTGTAAATTCAAAGGTCCCAAATCTGCAGGTTGCAAAGGAGATGATCCAAGCATACAAAGAGTGGAAGCCCACCCAGTATGCTACCGATGAAGATGGGAGCTCAGTGGGAAGTGAGGATCATGCCGTAGAAAAAGAACCTGATTTAGAAAATTAATTTTTCTTTGAAATTGCATGCAAGACTCTTAAGGATAGCTATCCTTTTTAATTTGGTTTCATTTTATAACTGCTTACCCAAGAGGTCAAGTTTTTCAAGGAGACCTCTTGGTGTTTTAAAACTATAAGTACTGGTACTAAAAACATTGAAAGGGTTTGAGAAAAATGATCATAACTGAATATTTTAATTTTAGGTGTGGTATTTTTTAGAGATTTGGTGACAGATATTGATTGAATCTGGTGTTACTATTGAAAAAATAGATTTTACATGGTTGCCTGTGTTGCAATTTTGGAATACATTGTGATTAAGCTTTTAGATCTATATTATTTGAAACGAATGAGAAAATATTCTATGTTGACATTCTATTTTATTCTGTGGTGTATTTATGTGAATTCATAGTAGCCTGATTCTATCCATATTATGTTATTTTATGGTTGTTGATCATTTAATTTCATGCAATTATTGCTGATAGAAAAACTGTTCTTTTTCTCTCCTTATCTATATTTGTTTATCTTTTCTAAGGTAATATTGTCATGCTTCTCATATAAGAATGAGGAAGTAGCCTTTATAAACTTTCAGGTTAAAAGTTAAAACTATAGAATTGGTGTTATCAAAATATTGAAAATCATTCCTAGGGGGCTGTACCTAAGATCAAATTCAAAGGGAAGTGAGTAAAGAACACTTACCCAACTATTAGTTTTTATTTGTCTTTCAAAATGGGTATAGATTTATTCTGTCAAAGATATACTGAAGGAAAAAAAATTTTGCTAACACTACTTATGATATTTTATTACCTTAAGACTTGTTGTTGATCAGGCCTCATTATACCTACTATCTTTCTAGTAAGAGTGTTTGAAACCACTTCTTTGATTATTGTGGCAGTCAATGATTTCTGACATAAAACAACCTCTATCCTCTTTGACTTTAATGATCTTCTATTTATACATGTAGAAGTCATTGATTTAACTTCCCCTATGAAAGAACCCCTTCTTTTATGGCCTTTCAACATCTTCAGTATATTCTATGACAATGCTTTAGCAATTCTCCTAATTGTCATTGTAATCATTGTGATAGTATTACTGTTATGGGCCTCTGTTATACACCAATTTACACATATTGTTAGGTTTTATGTTTGACTATCCCCCCATGACACTCCTATTACATTGTAGCATATATATAAATAAATATTCCTTTGATAAGAACTTCATGTGCATGCTCCTTGGGACAAGTCAATGGTATCCCCCTTTTATTGCATTTTGTTGAGGCAAACTCTTAGTGACCTCATGGTATACTCTTTCTATTCTGTGTAACATAAATTGAGTCTTTCAATATTTTTACTACTCCTATAGAAGCTACTATCTGAATTCGTTTACAATGTTATCTTTGCATTTAAAACTGATTCTCTTCTTTTCTTTGGATACATGATCATGTCATGCAACTGAAAAATAAGTTTTGAGCTACATGCTTATAACTTATCGATATTTTGGGCTCAACTCTCATGGGATCCCACTTGATTCCCACATGCCAAAAAATAATAACTATTTACCCACTCCTTCATACAAAACAAAATTGTCAGATAAAAACTGAGCATATGGATCTTGCTTTGATATTTCATCTTTTCTTTGATATTCATGATAGCTAGTTGTTATCATGCATATTTGGAATAGATTATATTTGTATATGTGTGTGCACATAGTATATGATGACTTTAAATTTCTTATATCATTGATCCAACATCATTTTATTACTCAATTGCAGCTACTAGGAGCAATAGGGAAGCAAAAGTTGGATGCAAGGCAAGTGGAAGGACTGAAGATGGTGTAGGGCAATCAAATTGGGCTCATTATCCAGGAAATGAAGAGTCACCCTTCACTACCTATGCCTTAATTTTTATAGTATCTATAAATGTATAATATACATTTCAAGTACATTATAATGGTTAGTCTCACGACTTGTGCGAGACATTATTCATTTACATTATCAATAATTATTACCTTTCATGCATATTTTTTGCAGTCTCTCCTATGTCACATGCATTTGATTGGGCTTAGTAACATTGTAATATTTTTTTCCTTTCTTTTTGCAAATGAACATGATTCATCAGACCTAAGATGTACCTTAATTCATTTTAAAACACAAAACCTCTACCTGATTAAGCTTAGTAGTGAAAATAGATAACCATGACTCTTTTGGTTCTTGTTGAAATATTTCTACCAAACAATATCTCATCTGGTATCCATCAAGTATAACAATCCTCCAACCATTGATCTATATTTAGTTTCATCTACTTTTGGTGAATCGTCCTTCTTTGTTAACTTACAACCATAAAAATAGGAGTACATACAGGTTTTGAATCTTCTAAGCCAAATTTCTTTAGTAACTCCTTCACATATTTGGATTGAGAAATGAAAATACATTTGTCATTTTGAATTAATTGCAATCCCAGAAAGAAATTAAATTCACCGATCATGGATATTTCAAATTCGTATTGCATTTCTTCAACAAACTTCTTGCATATATCATCTTTTCCTCTGAAGATTATATCATCAACATAAACAACAACAATCAAAGTTCTATCTGAGAGTATCTTGAAGTATAGATTGTTGTCAGCTCAACCTTTCTTGAATCCTTGACTAGTTAAATATTTATCCAATTTTCCATACCAGGCCCTAGGTGCCTTCTTTAATTCATATAGTTTCTTTTTCAACATACAAATTGCATATGGATCTATTTCTAATATGAATTATTCTGGTTACTCACTATACACTTCTTCCTTCAGTTCTCCATTTAAGAACATATAATTTACATCCATATAGTAAAATTTGAATCTTTTGAATGATAAAAATTCTAAGAACATCCTAATATCCTCCATCTGAGAAAATGGGGCATAAGTCTCTTCAAAGTTGATGGCTTCAATTTGTGAGTAACCCCGCATACCAATCTTGCCTTTCTCGTCACAACCTTTCCATTCTCATCTAGTTTATTTTGGTAAACCCATTTTCTTCCTATCACATTCTTGTCTGTCGGTCTGGACACAAATTCTCAGTTCTAATTCTTCTCTATCTGACTGAGTTCTTCCTTCATTGCATTAATCCAACTCTGATCACTACATGCTTCTATTACATACTTTGGTTCAATCTCTGACCGTAAACATAACAAAGCATAATATTGAGATTCTTTACTTCTGGTAATAAATCCTTTATTCTTATCTCCAATGATCTAATTCTCTGAATGATATTTTTGTACATACCTTGGGTTTTTAGTTGTAGATGTCAGTGTCGGTTAAGTATCATCTTCTTCTTTCTTTTCTTTTTTTTTTTTGTTCTCTGTATCAGATTCATACTCAATGTTTCACTCAGGAACCTTCTAGAATTCTTCATCAACCTTCACATTCACACTCTCCATATTTTTTTCAATTTCTTGTTGTAGCATTGATACACTTTTCTTCTTGTAGAATAACCTAGAAATATTCCTTCATTCGATCTACTATCAAATTTTCCAAGATTGTCCTTATCTTTCTGAATTTAGCACTTGTTGCCAAATATTTTAGAGTACTTAGCTATAGGTGCTTTCCCATGCTATAATTTATACAATTTCTTTTCATATTTCCTCTAGTACATAATGATTTTAAGATTATACACATCAGTATGTGCTACTTCTATCCAATAGATTTCTAGTAGGCTTGCCTCCTTCAACATAGTTCTTACTACTTCTTGAATTGTTTGATTCATTCTTTCCATAACACCATTATGTTGGATTGTTCTTGCTATGGAAAATTGTCTCTTAATACCATGCTTTTCAAAAAAAAATTCAAAAGCATCAGATGCAAACTCTCCTCTTTTGTTAGATCTCAAACACTTAATCTTTCTACCACAGTCAATCTCAACTCTAGCATTAAATATATTGAACTTCTCAAATGCCTTGGATTTGTCTCTAAGGAAAGAAACCCATGTCATCCTTGAATAGTCATCAATAAAAAGAATAAAGTACCTTTCACCTTGAAAGCTCTTTGTCTAGTAAAACCACAAAGACCAATGTGCACAATCTCCAGTACACTGGTAGAATAATAGTCTTTTATCTTGAATGATTCTCTTCTTTGCTTCCCTTCTTGACAACCCTTATAGATAATGTTTTCTAGTTTACACAGTCTGGGTAAATCTCTCACTACACAAGACGAGCTTATTCTCACCAAATTATCAAATTTTATGATACATCCTCTAATGCCAAAGCCAACGCTCATCAATTTGAGTTAGTAAAAAAATCCTTCTTATGCTCCTAGCTGGTACATGTTCCTTCCTACTCTTTTCTCGATTGTAATAATTATATCTCCTGCTCTTTTCCTGATTTCACAACCTTCTTTCTTTAAAATGGCATCATATCCATTTTTACACATCTTTCCAACACTCAATTTTTTTTGATACAAACCCTTCACATAATAGAAATTTTTAATGTTATTATTTCCATCAAAACTAATAGATCCTTTACCAACAATGTAAGTTTATTTGTCAACACCAATTCTGACAGAACCACCATCATGCTCTATTCTTTGGAAGAAGATCCTTATGATTTGGTTCCTGACCTATTTGTTGTAATACATTTTCTTCTCATTGGGAAAGGCAATATTTCTAGGCTGACCTGATGCTTGTGAAGGCTTTAAATACTCTTGTAATTGATTTCTTGAATCAGATGGAACGAAATAGAATCATAGCAACTATAGAGATCTGGTCTAGAGATCAAATAGAAGAAAGTACCTTTAGAAGGTTCATGTAGTTGCAGTTGATTGTAGATCACGTAAAAGGATAACCTATTGAAGGTTCCAATTAGGCCTGTATGCCTGGAATGTATTTGATTCTTGTAGTAGAAACTTGTAATTAATTATATGATAATAAGGAGGTTGATCTTGCATTCATCCATTGTTTCTTTTTTTTACTTCTATTGTGTGACTCTTGTTGCAAGGATTAACTCTTTGAGTTCCCATTGTCCTTGACTGCATCACTGACACAGGTGGGAAAGTATTAAAGAAATGATTTTTTTATTGCAAGAACTAGTAGGGGTGGTTATTAATGCAACACACTTGAAAAATCATGGAAAAGGGATTGGTTGGTTTCAACGAAATATCACTCATGTTGAATCTGGGTCCTTTTTAAAGATACAACCCATTAATACGAGTGCTAGTCAGTGAGATCAGTTAACTATGCAGTGAAATACAACATAAATCTAAAATAAAATAAAATCAGCAAAGTGTAATTGGATGATTTTGTGAATTAGAAAGTTGTAAGTTATTTGACCGAGGTGACAGTTGGGTGAGCGGTAATTTTCCAAACTTCCAAAGTAAAGAGAGTATGCATACCCTTATAGAAGTTGATAATTCAACAACACGTGATGTTGTATGTATGTGAAGGAAAAATGCCAGATATTCAAAATAAATCTTAGAGTGTATTATGTTATATATTGTGACAAAAGTGTATGATGTAATTATTAATGAGAAAATACACAAGATGGGACATCAAGTATTACAGAAAATTACAATTCAAACATAATTATTTTCTACAAATGCAAAAGGAAAAACACTATGATATTGAAAGGTTTATTATTTATATTATACTTATATAAATTTCAATGTTAAACGAATTGTTGCATCCTTCACCATTAACATTTTGTCCAATTTCGTTCATTCTAACTCAAGACTGGTATTAGTCTATCCTTGGCTGAAAAAAAACATATGGATTGATTTTTCTGGAGTGTCATGAGGTGTCTTCCCGAATTCATGATATTTGAAGAATTTATCTTAACTTGCATTGCCAAGTGGAAGATGTGATATTACATGACACAATTCATCTATTCATTTTTGGTCCTATTGTTGATGGAACACTATTAGGAGCTTCAATTCTTCTACCACCATAGTTAACAACAAATTTTGTGTCTATTTTCACTCATTTCAATTCTGATACTTCCTTAGTGTCATCATCATCTTCATCAACATCTTGAAGCTATTTTCCTTAATGCCTTCTATAGGGAGGCTAAGTGCTTGGAAGAAGAAGAATACGAACCTTAAATGGAAACTACCTAGAAAGAATGATAGACCCTAGAGAAATCAACATATTAGTCCAAAGTGTGGTTGGAAGAGTGGTTTCTTCTCACATTCTTTCCAATTTTGTCCATCCTATGTCTCGCTATAATTCCCATCAATATTCTAATTGGGTCTTATGTAGATATGACTTCCCTCGATGGAAATGATGATGTACATACCATTTACTGTCATAATAATGTCTTCATGACAGAGGTTGAAATTTAACTTTGATAGAATTTTGTCTATCAACTTGTAAACCTCATTGCTTTGACAACTAAAATATTGTAGACAAATTGGAAATGCGTAATCTTTTTTCTTTATTTTTTCTACATATCTAGTGTTCACCTTTGCCTTCTAGCAGCATAGTTATAGGAACACTACATAATTAGAAACATATATGGGCAATCTAGATGGGGCATTTTCAAAACCCCCAATTTTGAAATATGAGAAACTATCAAATTGAATAAAATAACTCCCTTATTGAGTCACCAAAGTGGCAACTTCAAGGGAAAACCTTCTTTCTAGTGACCCTTCAATAATTTTAACAACCAACCAAAAAAATGCATCATTGACACAGACATAATTTTCATGCTTTCTTTCTTCTGCAACTACAGAAAAAAATCATTCATAGGTGTGTCTCTCTTTCCAGAATCAACCATTTTCAAACTAGGCCAGGAAACTTCTATTCTAGTAAGGACATATATCAACATTGAACACATATGGAACCCTCCCCCCTCCTCATAGCTAGGTAGTTGCTCATGCAAATGATGACTAATCAAATTATACTAGTCAATATACTCACCATTAGAACACATAGTTATCATGAACTCACATGTCCAGAAACAAAATTTCCTCAAATCTGCACTACCCATAACATAGTGTAAGAGAGTGATTGCATCAAAGATTTTATTCACAAAATGCTCTCTTTTTAAACTTGAAGGTAGCTTAGACTTTCCTTTCTTCTTAACCCTTAGCCATACACTTGCAATTTGACTTAGACACCAATCTTGTCTCTCTAAAAAATAGTATAGACTAGACTTTATAGATTTATCTACAAATGACTCCCATTCAGGAAGCTTTAGTGCTTGTGAGACAACTTCAGGGAAAATTTTAACAACTACCGAACCACTGAAAGTTTGAATTTCGTGGCCCTTAGAGACATAATTATTGACACAAGAAATGATCAATTCGGGAAGGGGAACCACGAAGGGAAAACTACCTACTTCAAGAAGAACACTCTCTACAAACTTCTCAGCAATCGTAGAGTTATAATCTTATTTCATTCTCCTCACAATGCCATAAACACCCACATCATGTAACTCTGTGTCTTTGATCCCTTCTAGGCTATTGTCTATATCTGGCAACATTACAAAGGCTAGGATTTGAAATTCGCGTTACATAAGATGATGTATCAAGGTCTCTACAATTATGGTTACTATATGATGGCTAGACCCTAGAATTTCACAAAATAGACTCATGAGGAAGCTCTAGATGCAATTCAATAATGGCAATAAAATAACAAAGTAAACCCTTATCCTAATATGTTTGACTAGAAGACTGAAAATTCTCTCCTCGTAAAATTTGTAGACTTCACTCTGTTATGTACTCAAATAAAAAATAGTACAACTAAACTATAGCATAAATTTACTTAATTAACTCGAAGACAGTACACCCCTTGATTTTTAAAAATGTTGCCAATATATTTGCACCTATTTCACCACCTCACTAATCATTAATCTAAGGCAAGTGCTAGCCCCTCAAAAAAGCATGGCTTACAAACTCGAACATCCCTCTACATCAAGTACATTGCAAGAAGTCATCAGCTCACAAAATTTTGAAACTTCCAAACCAAACAACTCAACGACTACCAGAGTTCAATATATTCATGACATAGCGACATAAAAGATAATTATCATAGACCTATCCCATACATCGAACCCATTTTTAAGAACGTGGATTTTAAACTCAAAAATCCCTTTAAGTTGGACACACCGCAAGTGGTCATCACATCGCAAAATTTACACACCTCTTAATCAAACAACTCAATGACCACGAAAGTTAAATATATTCCTAAGTTTTGATATTAAAGGATAATTACCACAATCCTATTAGATTGCACAATTTAACAACTTCTTAACCAAAGAACTCAATGCCCACGAAATTTCAACACAGTCGCGACATCCCGACATAAATACCATACAACGACTACACCCTAGAATTGCACAAATTAGACTCATGAGGCAGCCGACAAATGACCATAGATGCTAAAACCCAAACAATCTCTACTTACAATTCCAAACTTACACAATAAAATAACAAAAAAACTGGACACTTCACTCTGTCACCTCCTCAAAAAAAGAGATAACCCTCATTACATTGCAAGATACACTACAATTTTAAAACACATTTAAATTGGCATTGTAATCACCACTCAACTCTTACCTGTTTAGCACAACTCTTTACACCATCGTTAACAATAGAAGAAAAAATAAATTTCTTGCCCCAAATAATTTCTCCACACAGAACATCGCACACCATTACACAACTCGTGAATCAAAGAGTTATATCCCCATCACATAATCATCTCAACTCCACAAACTATTACCACACCCACCCACTTAAACCCCCATCAAAAGAACAAATAAATTACTGACCCCAAACAACTACTCCACACAGAACATCACACGTCATTACCCTCCCACTGAAACAATCAAAATTTTACAAATTTTTTATGACCCTACACAACATTCAGGCGACACGCAACATCTCGACAACAAAAACACACAATCACTCCACTCTCCCTGTTCTGGCAACTTCTCAGATTCAGTCTGCTGAATTGGACAACTTTTTGGCTATGTGAGACAATTTTCCGGCATAGGCAATTTTCCGGGATGAAAAATCCAAACTAATAGCCCGAAACAACTACCCCACACAGAACATCACACACCATTAGCCTCCGACAAAAACAGACAGAATTCCAAAAAATTTCGGCAACGTGAGACAATATTTAGGTGACACGCAACATCCCGGCAACAAAAACACACACTCTCCCCACTACAAAAACACACAATCTCCCCACTCTCCCTGCTCCGACAACTTCTCACATTCCGCCTGTCGGAATTGGACAACTTTCTCACCATGTGAGACAATTTTTTAGTGTCAGAGAGTTTTCCCGGATGAAAAGCTCAAACTAGTAGCCTATTAGCTAAATAAAAAAGGTTTTACACAACACCATAAGATCTAGTGTAGATATCAAACATTATAATATAAATAAGGACATTTGAAGGAACTAGATGTAAAGCATAAATCATACAACTTTTTCTGACAATGACAATATGAATTAGCAAGCTTCAAAAGATTGAATATTTTTTATTAAAAAAAAATTTCAAAATATTTTGTGAAATAGTTCTATTTTTCTAATGACAAGGCATATATGCATATGACCTCTTTGTTTACATCAATATAACCCAACCCAATCCTGGACATAATAAGTACTCATGTCCCAAGATGCTCTGTTGTTACTACACTTACTTTTTATCCAACTTTTTTGGCCCACACTGTACTTGGACCTCATTTCACTCTTTCTCCTTTGGACTTGGGAAAGCTCCACTCAGTCTTCTTGTGCCCAACAGCTGTGTTAAAAGGGTATTTCTCAAAGACACTCCACTGCAATGCAAGAAATCACCTGCCATCTACCAAAGATAATTCAGAAGGCAAAAAAGTACGGTTTGGCATATTGATTTCCTTTTAGGGAAAAAATAAAGTAGCAGTGCAAAACACTCAATCAAGCCTCATGTGATAAAAGAGTAGTGTGGTGACACAGGAATAGACCACACAAAAGTTTAGCACAAAAGTTTAGAGTCTTCAAAATGGGCCCAAAAAAGATACCATTACCTTAGCTTCTTATTTTTCAACCCTCTAGATTATGACTGCAGTCTTAATGCTAAAAATTGATTTCAAAAGTAGTATGATTGATGTAGTATGATTGATGGACATCAATTGAAGATAAATATAAAACCAAGGATGAATCATATGATTGGCTGATCAAGTCATTTGAAATCACAAATGTATCAAGTACCTTTATTTTATTGGTAAATGAAGTCCTAAAATCATTCTTGGGTAAGTTTATAGTTGTGTTTAGATAAAGTTATGGTGTTTAACAAGACAATTATACAAATACAGAGAAGTTGCTAATTTAATGTTGCATAGAAGAATACATATTTACATAAGCTCTTATACAAAGTTTCCAATAGATTCTTGCATATCTACGAACCATTGAACATATACTAAACCTATAAAAATAAAATTAATATTAGAAACATATATAACTTCCATGAAAAAACTAAATGAATAGACTACCAATTGTTAAACCATCTTAAACCAACACTCCAAAATTCGATCCTTGATATCCCAACCCACAGATGAACTCTCGAAATTATTTTACCTCATGACTAATGGCTAAACAAAAGATAGGATGATTTAGATGTCCAGGGAACAAGTAGAGTAGACATTAAAATACCTCTGGCAAGCTCTTGACAAAGCATCCCAAACTGTTAAGTAATTGAAGTTTCAACAGTCTCTAATTATATTTTTCAATTTTTGATGGACTTTCTAATCACATTATGCTCTGTAATTTTTTAGGAACTGAAATCAGATCATGTACCAAATGAGAGACCAAGCCAGGGGTAATGAAACAAATTTAATGGATGCTTTTTGACCTTAAGGCTGAAAACAATACTGCAGTGTGGATGAGAGATAAAGTACTTAAACTCCATTCTCACATGGTTGAATCCAACTGTGAAAAGCATCAAATTGAAGAAAACAAATTGTTTATTCTTCCAATAAGTACAAGCGAAGAAAGTATAATGATAATGAAGCACATGAGCTGAAGGACAAATCCAATTCATTTAAGTACAGTCAGGTATCATCACATAAAGACATGCATTACATTTAAAAACAAAACTTTTTTTTTTCCTTAATCATATGTATCGTATAATTAATCACAAGTTGGACTGTAATTCAGCCAAAAACTCCTGGAAGTTTTCCCACTAATCAAATGAGTCTCTGGCATAATTGAATACAAAAATAGGAAAAACATTTATTTTATTCAAGAAAGTTGAAGAATAGAATAAACACAGACTGTATAAAACCAACTAACCGTCACACCACATGAGAAAATGTGCATTCAGTTAATGTCATAACTAAATCTCTGTCAACTTAACCTCGATATAATAGATTTCCTGTTGTTTTTGAAACTTGGGTTTGTTAATCTTTTAGTTTCTTTTAACTTTTCTTTGGTCAGAGGAAGCCATTTTTTTATTTTACTAAGGAAAGCTTCATTCAGTGTTGTAATGCCCAACTACTGTGTTAACAGAGTATGTCACAGATTCACTTAAGTATATCTTTATTAAGAATAGACAAGTAATTTGATAAGATTACGAAATAGTTTCTTCTTTGTTTAAGAAGCCATGGACCATTGTTCAACACGGTCATATGTGACCAAGAATGATAATAAAGCTTTAGAGAGCTTTAATTTATCTATCACTGCCCAAAAGTAATTTGTGCCTGCGTTTGTGTTTTTCCTCTATGGTGCTTTCTAAAGGTGCTTGGATTGGTACCTTTCATAAGTTGGATGCATGCATGGTTTAGTGTAATATTGCTTCTATTTAGTCTAAGTAAAGGGCTTTAGATTCTTAATCCTCATTGTTAGATCAAGCAGACAAGAAGATTGTTGTTTCTATATCTGGTGGTCATTCTTTTGGGTACCTAAGACTGAAAATTCTTTGGAGATGATGCTCCTAAATTAGAGGACAATGCTATGGCACCAGTGGCTTGGTCACATTGGTGAGAAGGGTCTTAGAACCCTGAAAAATAAGAGCCTTGTTGAAGGCCTTAATGACTTTAATCTTTAGTTTGACTTCTGCAAACATTGTGTTTATGGTAAACAATGTTGTGTTTGTTTTTATTCTAGTTCAAATAATTTTTTTGATGTTTTAGATTATAATCATTCAGATGTGTTTGGTCTAGTTAATGTTCTTAGATATCTATATCTATGTATTTTATTTCAATCATAGATGACTATTGTAGAAGAAATCTATTTTTTCTAAATGTGAAGATTTTAATCAATTTAAGGAATTCAAATCCTTGGTAGAAGAATTAAGTGTTTGAGAACTGACAATGGCAGTGAGTTTTGTTCATCATAATTTGATAAGTTCTATAAGAACCGTGAGATTAAGAGACGCAAGAAAACTCCATACACCTCACAACAAAATGGAGTTATAGAGAGGATGACAAAAACATCGATGTAGAGGGCTAGGAGTATTCTAAGTAGTGTTGGCCTTAGATATAAGTTTTGGGTTGAAGCTATAGCCAATGCATGTTATTTAATTAATAGATCTCCTACTTTGGTACTTTTTGAGAAGACACCCATAGAGGTGTGGTTTGGAAAGTAGCCCTCATAAAGACATCTCAAATTCTTTTGTTGTGAGGAATATGCTCATGTGTTGAGTGATAAAAGATCAAAATTGGAGATCAAGGTGGTTAAGTGTATCTTTAATGGCTATGGTATCGGTGTGAAAGATTAAAATCTTTGGGATCTAGTTGTAGAGAAGGTGCTCTATAGTATAATTTTGATATTTCATAATTTGAAACCTTCCATGGTGGATTTGCGACCAAAGAAGGAATGAAAATAGAAAAAAGGAGCTAGTTAATATGTCATCCACTCCAATAAGAAATGATATACGCAGTCTTGATAAACTTGATGAGGAGGAGATCTCAAACAACTCTAACAACTTTGAACAAGAGAAAGAACCTCAACCTCAGCAAATCAGGAGGTCTACTTGTGATAGGCAACGGCTTGATAGATATGGTTATTCACCATAAAGGTTTAGATATTCTTTTTTGGATTCTAGTTTCATATTTTCTTCAATTGCTAACACTAATGAGCCTAGGACTATTAGAGAAGCTATGGATATGCATGATGAAGATTCCTAGATGAAAGACATGAATGAAGATATGACTACATTGAAGATGAATACTACATAGGATCTAGTACCTTTTCCTTGACGATGAACACCAGTTGGATATAAATGGGTGTTCAAGAAGAAAGTGGGTCTAGATGGTAGTGTTGAGAAGCACAAGGCACAGTTGGTCACAAAGGGTAGTCATAGGTTGAGGGAATTGATTATGATAAAATATTCTATCCCGTAGCCAAGTTCATATCCATTTGATTCCTGTTGTCACTTGTAGCAATTTATGACTTTGAAGTCAAGAAGATGGACGTGAAGATAGAGTTCCTTCATGGTGATTCTTAAGGGGAAATTTACATGTCACAACCAAAGAATTTTGTTGAAAAAGGTAAAGAGAACCTTGTTTGTAAGTTGAAGAAATCTTTGCATGGTTTGAAATAGTCTCTTAAAATGTGGTATCAAAATTTTGACACCTATGTGTTGTCTTTGGGATTTCTAAGATCTAAATATGACCACTATGTGTATTATAAATTTCAAAACTATCACATTCTTATTATAGTATGCATGTGGATGATATGTTGTTTATTGGGAATGGTAAAAGAATGATTTTAGATTTGAATTCTCAGTTAGCAACATATTTTGAAATGAAAGATCTAGGTGTAGTAAGATATATTCTTGGCATTGAGATCATTAGAGATAGAGATGGCATAAATCTTTGAATGAGCCAAAGTAATTATGTTAAATCTATGTTGGAGAGGTTCAACATGACATCTTGTGGGTAGTTAGTTGTTCTAGTGTTGCAGGGGATGAAGGTTTATGTGGAGGATTTTCCAAAATATCCTACTAAAATGGAGGAAATGTCTAGAATACCTTATGCAAGTGCTATTGCTAGCTTGATGTATGTTATGACCTATACAAAACCATACATTTCCCAAATGGTGGGATTCGTTAGTTGATATATGGATAATCCTAATAGGTTACATTGGGATGCAGTTAAGAGATTATTCAGGTATTTGAGAGGTACTTTTGAGTAATCCTTGTATTTTCTTGGTTATCTTACTACACCTCAACATTTAACTTGCTTTCATGGATATATAGATTTTGATTGGGCAGGTGACATTGACAATAGAATATCCACCAGTGGATATGTTTCCATGATGTGTGGTGGTTCTATTAGTTGGATGAGTAAGTGGCAGCCTATAGTCACTTTGTCCACTACTAAAAAATAGTATATGAAAGCTACTTGTTCTTGTAAAGGGGCAATTTAGTTTAAGATTTTGAGTTCTAATATTGGTTGTAATGCATGTCAAATTACTATAATCTATTGTGACAGTCAGAGTGTTATTTGTTTAGTGAAGAATCATATTTTCCATGCCAGAACAGATCATTGATGTATAATTTAAATTTGTTCATGATATGGTTGTACCATTTTAAAAGTTAGCACCCATTAAATTGGAAGCTCAAAGACCCTTTTAGGCCCCATTTTCGTGATCTCCTAGAACATGGATGCATTTATGCTTGATTTTCCGCTGTGTCTTGGTTTTTTGTCCATTTTTTACTGTTTCTTTTGCACCCCCGAGATCTCAAAACCTTTTCCAGAGATTGTGCCTCCTAGGGTACAGGTCAAAATCAATTTATACCTAGGGTATAGGTTGAAGTTGACTTGTATCTGGGGGTATAGGTTGAGTTTGACCTGTACTTGAGGCAATTGTTTCATTGGAACTTGGTCACAATTCATGGTTTTTCACTAAATGCAGTTGAAAAAATTTTTTTTTGCCTAAAATTTGTATAAAAGGAGGCCTACTCACTTCATTACGGATAAAAAAAATTGATCCATGAATTCAAGAAGCAATCCAATTTTTACAAAGGTTTATTTCATGCTCAGTCCATCAATTGTAAGCTATCAAGTTCAAGGTGCATTCAAGGAATTCAAGAAAAGAAAGGATTTATTGAAGGCATTCATTCTATTCAATCAAACATGAATTTCCTTCTATAGATCTAGCTTCTTTCTTCATTGGAGATAGTGGAGTTGGCCATCAAGGGAGGAGATCTACATTCATCAACATTGTGCAAGCATTCAACCATTCAATAATTCAAGCATACTTACATCCATGATCTATGATTTGGAACTTGTAGATCTATTGCATCTATGAAGACATCCAACATCCTACATTCTACATACAAGCATTCATACGTCTTTGTGAGTAGCGGATTCAAATCCATCCATGAAGGTTTGACAAGCGAGATGAATATTTACATTTGTCTTGCTTTTACATGTTTTTATTTCAATTCAAGGTAAAGTCCTAAATGGGGGATTGACCAAGGCAAGCCCCTTCCCCCCAAAAAATCCCATTTTTCTTGTGTGTAGGAGAAGATTTGTAGGTTTCTAAGTTTTTGGGATCAGATTCGGCTGATTTAGGGTTAAAGTTTTTGTCTGACATTTGGATATAATTTTTTTGGATAGTGCAGGTACAGGTCAACCTCGACCTGTACCCAAGTGCAACCCATACCTCCAAGTCCACCTGTCCTTGGGACCTTCATATTTTCATAGTCGACATATTTTAGTCTTCAGGTTCTGGATCCAGTGTGTTTTCAGTTTTTGGTATAGTCTGCTATTTTGTTTTCAGATATAACCTTCTAGCCTCTGGTAGCCTTCAAGGTGAGTCCAATTTCCTCTTTTTAATTTCATAACACTTACTTTGAGATATATGATTAGGTCATTTATGTTCTTGGTTGTTACATGTGCTTCTATTTCACTTGCATTGCATTCAATCAATCAACTAGCCTTAGGTCATTTAATCAAATATAAACAATCTCAATTGATATTAATTGATCAACAACCAATAAAGGGAAAGTTCCATCAAATAAAAAGAGATATTTTAGATATTCGCCCTTGAAAGGAATTGAAGTTTGCATTAGTACCCCTATATCAATTTGGGTTGAGATAATCTAATTTGGGTTCTCTTGAAGGTTATATTTGGGGATCCCTCTTTCTCATTCCCTAATGTGCATAATAGAAAAAGACTAGGAGGTTTAACATATTTACACTCTTCCTTCCTCCTTTTTCCTTTTTCTTATGTTATATTTTGGTGAACCCGACTTGTTACATGTTTCTTTATCCTCTTGATTGGGTAGTTAGATTTCCTTCAAATCATTGTGTGTTCACCTTCGTCATACATTTTGATGAACCCAACACTTTCATGATTTATACCTTTTGATTTGGTGGTTATATCCTCTTTGTATGATCTCCTTTTGCATCTTCATTGTTCTTTCATCTCTAGATCTAA
This sequence comes from Thuja plicata, assembly GCA_018584345.1. NCBI lineage: Eukaryota > Viridiplantae > Streptophyta > Pinopsida > Cupressales > Cupressaceae > Thuja > Thuja plicata. The sequence continues at coordinate 892,620 of MU226542.1, forward strand.
TTTTTTCTTTGTTACATTGTATGCATTTAGATATAAGATCTACTATGTGCACTCATTACCTCTTGCATTGCATTATCATTTCTTTGCATCCATTTGTGTATGAGTTTATCATCTTGAGTCCAACTTATAGTATTATGGTTAGAAGAAGTTTTAGTCTCATGGGTTCTTTGGATCTCGAACCCTCCTTATTTCCTAGGAATCTTGATGAGACCATCCTGCTCCCTCATGATCCTAATCCTTTCATGGAGAAACACTCTTCTCATTCTTCCCATGGTGAAGATGAAGCCTTAAGAGTTCCTTCCGCTCAAATTGACAAACTCGCCCAAGAATTTGAAAAAAAGGAACATTGGTTAGCTCAATAGAATCATAGTACTAAGACTATTTCCATTTTATAAGCCCTAAGGAAGCTTTCTTGTAATGGTGAACATGGTCTTCACCTCTTGCGTGGAATTTCACATCTTATTCATTCCAATGTCAAATCCATGTCTGAATGTGCTCAAGAATTAAGCTATGTTCCCTCCACTACACATGTTGAATCTTCTTTTCTTATCTCTACTCTCATTTCTAGAATTTCCACTTATGCTCCACCACTCATCACAAATTCCATTCAACCTTCTAATCTCATACATGTGACTCTTTCTAAACCTATTTTTCCATCACTTCCCACAAGTGTCCCATGTGTTTCATTTCCCACATCTACACCTTCATATCATAATGTTCCCTTTTTCATATTCCCATATCCCTTCTACCAATACTCCTAATATGATTCATGCCTCTTCAAATATTCCTTCCACTTCCAATAACAACATTACAAATATTTCCAACATTTTTTCTCTTATCATTTCTTCCATCGATTCCACCATTAATAGCCTAGCTCAAACTGTCTCTTCCTTGCAGCAATATCTTGCTTCCTTGACTCAATCCAAATTCATTTTTCCCACTGTTAGGAATAACAGTCCACCAACACAGCTGAGAGGGGGGTGAGTTAGTTGTGAGATAGATTATTAAACATTAAACTTTATAAATAAAAACTTTAATCCAAATGATAACACAGTAAATGCCAACACAATAACACAATCCTTTGTTGTCGAGGAAACCCTGTTAAAGGTAAAACCCTATTGGGAATTAGCACCCACAAATGATGTACTGAGAGTATAGTATCCCTAATAAAATATTTAGCCATGTTAGGAGCTTATTGATGCATTACAGTACGCATTCCTTATTAAAGGACAGACCCTATTAGGAGTTAAGAGTAACATTGGGCTCACTACCTAGGTACACTAACTAAAGAAGGTTAAATCCACCCTCGAGACTTTTAGTCTGAAATATAAATGTATAAGAGATATACAATCCAGTGAACTATCTAATACCAACTGTCTTTTCTTGGTCAGTTCCAATGAAGTAACATAATCACAACCTCTGCTCTACATCGAGCAGACTTTGCACAAACAAGCTTCTAGCTTCCACACTTTGTTATCTCTTCCATACTCATGCTTTCAAACAATAAAATCTCTCTCCTATATACCCTATTACAATAATCAATTAGGTCGGCCAATTAGGTTTCCCCAATGTACAAATAATTACTTAACCCCTTGCTAAGATACACACAATACCTATAACAAGTAAACATCAATTATAATTCATCAAATATAATCCAAGATCTGTAATCCACGCTTGCAATCCATAATACACGCTTCATATCTAAAGTCGGCCCCAAATAGGTCTCCTCCAAAACACATGCCACATGTGTCATCACCAAGAGTCCTATGACCTGCAAAACATAAACAACCTTCCTTAACATGTCTTCTGACATCCCTTAAGCTCGCATAACCTGAATCCACATCACACATAAGTTATACTCAAAATAGAGAGACTAACTTTGTCAAAGATCATTGTCACCGTCCAGTACTCAGTCTTCACTATCCAATAGACAATATTAATCCATGTGACCTTAGGCATAAGATCACAACATATCCCTATACACATCATTATATGTGCTTGTTCTAAAACAACCGTACAGTATTTGTATACTTATGTCAGTCATCAATAACAGTAATAACCAATCTAATCTCCCTCCATAGAAATATATGTTAACATTAGTGACAAAACATGAATGCCAACAAAAACGTCAGAGACCAATTCCAACAATCTCCCCCTTTGGCATTGATGACAACATATGGTAAGATCTATCAACCCAAAAGTACTCTCTCAATACAATCTTCTCAATATCCTCATCACAACTCTCCCTAAAACAATAGGGATTTTCTCATAAATCTTTCCCCCTTTGACAATAATGGAAAAAGGGTGCCATAACTCTTCTTCTTCCTCTGTAAGGTGTAGCTTTTTAAAATATTCATGTCTCCAAAAACCAAGTGCAAAATCACCCAAATATGTTCTATAATGTTCCTGTGATCACTCCCCCTGAGGAGTAGATCCATACATCAAGTCCAGGAAATCATATAGTTGTGAAAGCCACTAGACTAATGCATTCATGCATCAATTTAGTTCTCACAAGGAGGGGATCACACCCCAAGCATACTTTTGAGATACTCAAAGGCATCCTTTCACAAAGGTTTTGTAAATATATCTATTATCTATTCCTTTGTGCTGATATACTCCAATCTAGTCTCCTTCTCTGCTACATTGTCTCTCAAGAAATCATACTTAATGGAAATATGTTTAGCATTTGAATGCATTACTAGATTCTTTGACATATTCACTATGCTAGTGTTATCACAATGGATAACCACTGGCTCATCAAAATTTATCCCAATGTCCTTCAGCATTTGTTTCATCCAAACAATCTATGTGCAATTTATAGCAACAACAACATACTCAAATCTAGTAGTAGGATGAGCTATACAATCTTTCTTTTCAATTAACCAAGAAACCAATATTTTCTCAAGAAAGAATGAACCACCACTTGTACTCTTTCTGTCATCAATATTTCCTTCCAATCAACATCATTATAAGCATGTAAATCAAAATCATCATATTTCTTATACCATAGGCCATAATCCAGTGTTCCTTTTAGATATCTAAATAGTCTTTTCACAGCAGAAAGGTGTGTCTCTTTAGGATTTTCTTGATATCTTGCCACAATTCCAACTGCATTAGAAATATCTAGTCTGGTGTGAGTTAGATATTATAAGCCTCCAATCATAGATATGTGCTTTGTCTGAAAACCACTCTGAGATTCATCAGTAGTAGTAAGCTTGTGACTAGTAACCATAGGTGCTCCAAAAGGTTTACAATCTTCCATTCCAAACTTTTTCATCATTTCTTTAAGATACTTTATCTAAGAAATAAAAATACCACTCTTGTTTTGATTAATTTGCAATCCAAGGAAAAATTTCATCTCACCAATCATTGACATCTCAAATTCATTTTCTATTTCTTTAGAGAAATTTTTACTCATTACATCATTTCCTCCAAAAATGATATCATCAACAAAAACTTCAACTATTAGAATTCCATCTTCACTAGTTCTTAAGTACAAATTATTGTTCACATTACCTTTTCTGAAGCCAAGACAAAGTAGATACCCATCTAATCTTGCATACCATTCTCTTGGAATTTGTTTTAGTCCATACAAATATTTCTTCAACTTACAAACCATGTCCTTATCTTCTCTCAGAGTAAATCCATCAAGTTGTTCAATATATACTTCCTGTTCTAGTTTTCCATTTAGAAATGCATATTTCACATCCATCTGATATACTTCAAAGTATTTGTGTGCAATGTAAGAAAGAAATAATCTTACAGCCTCAAGCCTAGCAAGAGGAGAAAATGTTTCTTCTAAGTCTATACCTTCTTATTGTGAGTAGCCTTTGCAAACCAGTCTTGCCTTATTTCTTACAACCATTCCTTCCTTATTCATCTTATTTCTGAAAATCCACTTAGTTCCTATAACATTCTTATCTTTAGGTATAAGAACCAGTTCCCAAGTGTTATTTTTCTTTATCTGTTCCAATTCTTCCTACATAGCTTTAGTCCAAGATTCATCTCTACATGCCTCATCAATAGATTTTGGTTCAACTTGAGAAATAAAGAAAATTTCATCTCTTAATCTTGATCTTGTCATCATTCCTCTATTTGCATCTCCAATAATTTGATCTTTAGGATGGTTTTTCTTAACATACCTCAACGTATTAGGAATTTCAGTAGGATCATTTGAGTCATCTTGAGATACCTTGATCTCACAATCAATCTCAAAAGGTTCTTCTTGGTCTGTAGTAACCTCCTTGATTTCTGTAATTTGGTTGGAGTCATATAGTATTTCTTAAATCTAGAACTTTTCATCAATCCTAACATTATCACTTTCAATCATCTTTCTCAATCTTGAATTGAAGCATTTATAAGCTTTTCTTTTAGTGGAATAACAAAGGAAGATCCCTTCATCACTTCTAGAATCAAACTTTCCTATCTCATCATCTATTTTCTTATAGCATTTTCTATATTCTAAAATATTTTACAGTAGGAGTATGATTAAACCATGGTTCATAAGGTGTCTCACTTGTACCTTCTCTGATTTGAATTATGTTCAAATTATACACAATAGTACCAATAGCTTCTCTCCAATGAACATGTAATACATTTCTTTCTAGCAACATGGTTCTAGCATCATCTAATATTGTTATGTTTCTTCAATTTGCTATCCCATTCCGTTGTGGTGTCCTAGGAGCAGATGTATGTCTGTATATTCCATGCTCTTCGTAGTAGGTATTGAGAAAGTATGATGTAAACTCTCCACCTCTATCATATCTCAAACATATTATCTTTAAGCCTAAATCATCCTCAACTTTTTCTTTGAATATCTTGTATTTTTCAAATGCCTCTGATTTCTCTCTTAGATATGTAACCCACATCATCCTAGAAAATTCATCAAAAAAAAGTATAAATTACCTTTCACCGTAGTAAGATCTTGTTCTTGTAAGACCACACAGATCTAGATGCACTAGATCCAACTTCCCTTTTGTTGAGTAAGATTTTCTTTTAAAATTGCTTCTAGTCTACTTCCTCATTACACATTCTCTACACATGGTGTTAGATGGTTTCACAATCTTTGGTAGATCTCTAACTGCATTAGTCATACTTGCCTTTACAATATTATCAAAATTCACATGAAAAAATCTTCTATGCCATAGCCAACTATCATCAACCTTCGCAACAAAACAAGAAGCCTCAGATGTATTTAATTCAAATACATTACCTCTAGATTTAGTACCACATGTGATCAAGTCTCCTGACTTACTTCTGATAGAGCGTTTGCCATCAATGAATTTGAATTTATAACCTCTGTCCACTAGTTGTCCAACACTCAATAAATTATGCGTAAGTCCATTACCAAGTAATACATTGTCAGTATTGGTCTTTCGATCTAGAGAAATAGATCCAATTCCAATGATATACTTAGGAGTATTGTCACCAAATATTACAATAGCACCATCATGCTTGGTTAGTTTAATAAATTTATTTCTATCTCCAGTCATATGGTGTGAACAACCACTATCTATGAACCATTCAGATTTCTTTTCAACATGTGATACTAAGGCTCTTTCTTCATGAATAGGTTTATCATCCTTTATAGTAATAAATCCAATCTCATCATAATAAATAGCATCATCATCAGAAACACCTTCACTAGCATAGTAACATTCCTTATCCTTGGAATACTTAGGTTTATAAAACTTAGATTTATGCTTTGGAACCCTTGTAGGACATCTAGATGCAAAATGACCTATCTTATTGCATGAAAAACATTTTAGAGGTATCTTTTCTTCAAACTAACCCTTACCTCTCTTTTCTATCCTAGTGATCAGGGCCACAATTTCATCTAACTTTATTTCTTCTTCATGTATCGGTTCCTAGCCATCATCATATTCACCAAGATCTTCTCTCAAGTCACTACTGTTGGTTCTCACGGTTCCTGATAAAGTTCTTTTATTTTTATGCACACTGGCCTTGAATGTTGTCTCAACTTTAGGTTATGAATCTCCCAGCTCTGTGGCCTCAAATGTAGTTAATTTTGCAATCAACATCTCTCTATTAAACTTCATTGTCAAAGGTATGATCTCTTCTATAGCTTGCACTTTAGTCTTGTAAACATGTGTCAAAGATCTAATAATTTTGGTGATCACTTATTCCTCATTATATATGCCTCCAGATTTTCTGATCCCAATAACAACCTCAGTAACTCACTGTACATATGCTCTAATATTTTCATCATCTTTCATTTTCAAATTTTCCATCCTTGTCTTCCAATTCTGCAACTTCTCCTTCTTAGTAAACTTATCTCCTTCATATAGCGCTTCTAATATTGTCCAAGTGTCATAAGCAGAATCCAAATATTTAACCTCTGTGAATTCACCTTCAGAGAATGCACTAATCAGTTCTTCTCTTGCGACCATGTTATATGAAAATATCTTCTTTTCTTCATCATTAGCTTTATCTATTTCATCCTCAGCCTTCATCTATACATTATTCTTTTTAATCATCCAATAGTCGATTCCCAGCCATAGAAAATATGTTCTCATATTGTTCTTCCAACTGTCAAAGTTTTTAGGATCAAACTTCAGACTATCCTTCCTATAGAATGCCAACTTCAGGATCACCTCAAGTTGTTAAGCTTTCTCTCTAAGGACTAGTAGCTCTAATACCAATTTTTAGGAATAACAATCCACCAACACAACTGAGAGGAGGTTGAATCAATTGTGAGATAGATTATTAAACTTTAAACTTTATAAACAAAACTTTTAATCCAAATGATAACATAGTAAATGCCAACACAATAACATAATATTTTTTGTCGAGGAAATCTTGTTAAAGGTAAAACCCCAATGGCAATTAGCCCCCACAAATGATGTACTGAGAGTATAGTATCCATGTTAAAATATTTATCCCTATTAGGACTTTATTGATGCATTATAGTACACATTCCTTGTTAAAGGACAAACCCTGTTAGGATTCAAGAGTAACAATGGGATGACTTCCTAGGCACACTGCCTAAAGAAGGTTAAATCCACTCTTAGGACTTACAGTCCAAAATATAAATATATAAGAGATATACAATCCAGTGAACTGTCTAATAACAACTATCTTTTCTCATTCATTTCCAATGAAGTAACATAATCACAACCTCTTGTATACATCCAATAGACTTCGCACAAACAAGCTCACAGCTTCCACACTTCGGTGTCTCTTCCACAATCATGCTTTCCAACAAGAAAATATCTCTCCTAGTCGATTCCCAACCATAGAAAATATGTTCTCACATTGTTCTTCCAACTGTCAAAGTTTTTAGGATCAAACTTTGGACTATCCTTCCTATAGAATGCCAACTTCAGGATCACCTCAAGTTGTTAAGCTTTCTCTCTAAGGACTAGTAGCTCTAATACCAATTTTTAGGAATAACAATCCACCAACACAACTGAGAGGGGGTTGAATCAATTGTGAGATAGATTATTAAACTTTAAACTTTATAAACAAAATTTTTAATCCAAATGATAATACAGTAAATGCCAACACAATAACATAATAGTTTTTGTCGAGGAAATCTTGTTAAAGGTAAAACCCCAATGGCAATTAGCCCCCACAAATGATGTACTGAGAGTATAGTATCCATGTTAAAATATTTAGCCCTATTAGGACTTTATTGATGCATTACAGTACACATTCCTTGTTAAAGGACAAACCCTTTTAGGATTCAAGAGTAACAATGGGGTGACTGCCTAGGCACACTGTTAGAGTAGTCGAGTATTACTAATAATTAAATTATTTAATTATTAGTTTATCTACTCTTTTCTTAAGTTAGACTTAGGAAAGTTTTCATTTCCTAGTTGTTTCCCTTTTAGGGTTTTGGTATCCTTTATAAGGATTCACCGCTTTGTATTTCAAAAGGAGATTGTATTTTTGTAATTCATTGTTGAATATAGAAGCCTTTTTTCTATCAACATATTTTTGCAGTCTCTGGCCTATCGGCTGCCATAGCTTTCTCTCTTCTATCTTCATTCCCGTGACAGTTTTTGCATGCAGGTGTTCTTGGGAAGATTTGATGGTTATCAAATCCTACATGGTATCAGAGCTGATCTGCAGTTTGCTGTTCCTATTTTATTGAAGCACAGAGGGTTTCAGAAGCTTTTTCGGCTTCTTTTAGTGGTTCTGGGGGGTCTCTATTTTTGGAGGCATTTTGGGCCCAAATGGACACTTCCATTGCGTCCAGAAGGCCCAAAAACCCTAGAATCCATATAAAGCTTGTCCGATTTGGACACTGGGGCTCTGGCAAATTTTTTCGGCCTCCTAAAGGCCGTACGGGCACGGAAATCAAGAAAAAATATTAAAAAATGTTTGGTTTTTAATGTTTTTTGTGTTTTAAAATGCGCGCACAGTGTTAATTCAAAAGCGCCACCACCAGGCCACCTCCGCCCCACCCAGGCCCGGCCTCTGGCGGTGCGCATCCACGCTACTCTGTGTTCCTGCCACCAGCGGTGGCCATTTCCGAGCGCGGCCCCCGCCGCCCGCCGCCCCCCATGACTCTGCACC
>MU226542.1:911530-952021 GCA_018584345.1 Thuja plicata
CACACACACAAATGTGTGTGTATATGTCTATATGTGTGTGTAGACACATATATGTGTATGCATGTGTATATACACACATGTGCACACACACACACACACATATATATATATATATTATATATATCTGTGTGTGTATATAGACACATATGTGTATATATACACATGTGTGTATGTGTGTATATATACACACATGCACACTGTATTTATGCATCTTCTCAGTCATCTTCCGGGTGAACCAAACATGTCCAACCCATATTCTGGAAATGATTTCCAGGATATGTATCTTCGAGAATTGTGGCATCTTCCAAAATTGACCATATCCAACATTTGGTATTCTAGCACCCAAACAGACCCTAAGGGAATTGCATATCTAGGGAATATGGTTCTAGGAGAAATCCCGTCTTTGGTGGTGTTATCTTGTTATCACCTTTTCATATCCACTAATAGTGTAATAATAATTCCATCTTCAGTGGGTGGTCCACCTTTAATGGAATTATCTATTATTTTTTCCTACATATCCCTGCATCTCATTGAGCCACATGTCATCCTTGTGAGCTCTCTTCTCCTTTGTCCTTGCCTATATAAGTAGATACATGTATAATATTGTACATATTTTAGTTCAATATTTTGCATCTTGATGAGAATATAGTTTGTTCTTGTCCATTTTTTTCTCTCTTTCTTTTATCCCATTCATTGGCCTCTAGATCTTGGGTTTGTATAGGAAAATTCTTACATGGTATCAGAACCCATAGAGTGCCATTGGTTTGCCATATGAGAGAATTTTGGTGTGCTTTAGGGTTTCTATTTTTTTTGTAGAGCAATATTGGAGCTTGTTGGGTTAGATATGAGGTCACCATTAAATTCAAGAGGTTTGAGATGTTAGAATTGTCTTTTGTTTTTTTCATAATTTTGGAGCATTTTGGCTCAATATCAACCTTGTCATTGAGTTCAAACATCTCAAAAACCCTAAAATTGATTATTCATTCATTGAAATCAGGGTCGAGCACCTCAAGTTGGAAAAATTCCCCTCCCTAGCTTGTCGTACGGGCGCTATAAATATGCTAGTATGATTTTAATTTTTTTACTAAAAATTTTTCTTTTTCTTTTTTTTTTTTAAATAAAAAAAATTATATTAAAATTACAAATTAAATTGTATTAAGAGGGGCATTCATTTTTTTGTTTAGTTAAAAAAATTGGTTGTAGGTACCACAAAGTACCTTTAGTCACCGCGGGATCTACAAGTACCGCAGAGTACCTGTTGTACTCTTCTAAACACTTCAACCCACAAGGATGCAGGGGGTACCCACCGCTTGCCACGACAAGGGGGACCCGCCCCAATTTTTTTAATTAAAAAAAAATTAGACTATTTAAAATTAAAAACCTTTTTAAACTTTGTTTAAATTAAAAATAGTGTTTTTTTTAAATATTATTTTTAAATAGAAAAATTTTCTTTAAATAAATTCTATTAAATTAATTTCTAATAACATCTTTAAATCTTAAAAAAATCTTTATTTCTTAAGAAACTTTTTTTGTTAAAAGAATTGTGTTTTTCTTTATTATTTTCTTAATATATATATTTTTTAAAATAATGTGTTTTTTTCCTTTTAAATGTTGTTTCCTTATGAGTTTAATAAACGCTTTTATTATTCCAAAGATTCGTAAAGTAACAAAAAAGAAATTAAAAATAGAAAATACTTTATGCTTTGGTTTATGCGAAATCATGCAAAACTCAAATTGTTTGCGAGGCGAGGGTAGGGTTTTACCCTTCGTTGTTTTCACTGAGAAAGATTGCCAAATAGTTAGGGGTCTAAGGGAAAGAAGGACCATGAGCGATATGAAGAGGGAAAACTGGAATGGATCCAACCATAATGTCATTAGCAAAGGCAATTTTAATCGAATGTGGGTCGTTCCCATTACATCCAGTATCCTAGATTTTGTCACTAGTGTTAATTGAGTAAATCTTGGTAGGAGGGATAGACCCTCCTCACCCCCAAGTCCAGTTCAACCACATTTTTGTTTGTTAATTCCACTAGAAATCTTTGTGTCTAATAAATTTGGCTTGCTTCAAGAAAATGGTTTTGGGCATCCGAATTGTTCTGCTATTGTAAAAAATATTTAGGAGAAATATTTCTCCAAATGGAACACAAATAGAGCCACGAACAAAGGTATATTTAGATATGGGAAATTCCAATTTTCTCATAAACACTAAGCAAGTCAGTACAAATAGCAGGAGAAACCCTTGACACGAATTTTGCGAAATAGGTCACAATTTGAAAACCCTTGATCTGCAACCCACAAAAAGGATTGCAGGGTGATTGATATCAAAAGAATCTATACTAAGGGTATGAAGGAACATTGCATAAAACATGGCTTATTTGAAAAATAGTGTGGATTCAAGTGGCAATACCAAGCATTGTTGACTAGTGGAATTGGGCATACAACCTTGGCCAAGTAAGTATTTCTATCCTTCCAAAAGAAAAATTGTTTATCGATTACAAAAAGGAATCTCTTAAATTTGAATTACTGCATGGAAATCATGTTTTCTACAAAGGGTATAACTTTAATTTCATATACTGGCAACCAAACTTTAACCCTAGATAGTCGAGACCTAAGAAACACCAAAGTGGGTTATACTACCTAACCTACCTATGGAATTAATCCATAGTCAGATACTTATGAATATTGGGGATCTATTGGAAGGGTTTGTTGGTCCAGAGGAAAACTACATGTTTTCTTCCAATGTCAAAATATGAGTAGTCTCGAATCCTAACTTAAAGAAACTAGATCCACTTGAATTAATGATTGAAAATGAAACATATATCATTAAACCTAAATTTTACCATGGAGTTTTTTGTGGCATTGTACTATCAAAATCAATTATTGCACCTCCACAGAGGAACTATCTCAAGACTACATAATGTAATAAACAAATTGATGGGATCAATATATGATGTAATGATGATAGTGGGGGTTTTATCATTGATGACAATAACAAGCACCCAAACTGCTCTCCTCAACCCAGATCTCAGGAAGGTCTAAAGGAAATTTTACTCAATAATCAAACAATCCTAGATGAGCTACTAGCAAAGGCAATTTATTGCCAAGAAGTGACCAAAAGTCAAATGGAGATAAACAATAAGGATCTTAAATCATTTGTTTCCAATGAGGAGAACTTGGAATCACAAGATAAGCATAATGGCTTAGAGAAAGGAGAGATTAGAGAGGAAAGGGAGGAAGAACCTTTCCCCCTGAGTTACAATCCATATACAAAATGGTGGGTACATTATTGCCTAGGACAGGGGAGCATGAACATATGATAGACTCTAGGAGTATGTATACAGATGGATGGAATGCGAATTTCACCAATTTTCATGAGAGGGAGATGGAAGATAATGTCGCCTTCTTTGTCCCTATTCAGGATAAACCTCGACTGGAAACAAACATGACCACCCGTAGAAAAATGGGATTGCCCCTTGCTTCCCTAGAATATCAAGCCCAAAATGTGGTAAAACTCTCAAAATGAGAGGTAGGAAGTCTATCTCTGAATTAATCAACGTGGTTGGGGTTGATGAAATCCAAGTGAAGATAACATCACTATTACATGAAAGGAAGGGGAAGTTCCTTCCCACAGAGGAATGAGGGTCATCACTTGGAATGTTATGGGCATTAATGCCCCTAACAAAAAGTGCTTATTAAAGTGCTATCTAAAAACCTTTCAATCTGAAATAGTAATCCTATAAGAAATTAAACTAAATAGAAAGGAAGGAATCAACCCTAGATAGAGGGTAGGAGTTTAGAAAATCCATAACATGTCTTTTGAAGGTGCTTCTTGAGGTCTTGCAGTTATGGGATCCTAGGAAAGTCGCATATGATAATGTAATTAATAATAGAAACTGGTAAGGTGGATAGGTGAGGAATGCCAGCAACAACCTATGTTTTTTTCTTATCAATGTTTATGGCCCAACTCCTACCCTGAGAAAGAAAGAGGCATGGATGGAAATTGGTGAGTATTTAAGCCTTAACCCAGATTTTCACTATGTAATAGGGGGAGATTTCAATGTAATTTTGAGCGTCCATGAGAAAAGAGGGGGCGCTTGATGACATAAAGTTTTTCCATTAGTATGCAAAGAGAAAAAAGTTGTAATAATCCATTAGTTACACCACACTGAAATTCAGGTTTTCAGTTCAAACTGAAATTTCTAAGTAAAGGGAAACCCGATGACATAGTTTTGAAGTGTAAATTGAAAGTGCAACCCAAACATGATAAAGTGGAACCCTACAGGAGTAAACTGATAGTGGAACCTGATGAGTAGGATATAGTACAAACCAAGAGAATAGACAAGCAAGGGAACCCGACAGACAGTTCAACAAAGGAACACCGAAAGACAGTCAAACTGGTTTCAGAGAAAACCAAGTATCAGACACTGAAAGTCAGTTATATGACGAGAAAAGTGGATCTGATTTCCACGTCAGATAAAATAGCTATATTCTATTTATAGAGTTTTGATTTGTTTCAAATCCATTTCTTGAGGAACAAGAAACATTATTTTAATTGTTTTAATCATTCTAACTGATTAAAAACATGCAGACTAGGAGATCAAGGTCAAGTTGTAAACCTTTGATCATATAGTTAGTTTTGTAATACGTAAAACTACATTAGGTCAATCTATTGTATAAATAGATGTTGTAATCATTCATTTAGGATGGATGAGAGGATGACTGTAGCCAAAAAGCACATCTATGGATCAGATTGAGAGTTTCAAGAAGCATAACAACAAAAGATGAATTTGGTTATCAAGAACCAAGAACAGAGGCTACCAAGAAACAGAGGTATTAATCCATCATATTAGGTGATACAATTATATATGTGATTTGTAATGGATCTGTAATCAGCAATTTTTAGATTGCATACACTCAGGTTAATGAGTATTTTTGTCTACATTCTAACAAGTGTAGCAAATAGAAGAAATCCTTTCAAGAAAGGTGGATTTAATAATCCTATTGTAAATCTCATAACTGAGTGCACACTAAATAGTGTTTCTGAAGCTCCTAATAGAGTAGACCTTAACCAGTCTCAACATAATACTCCTAACAGGGTAGATCATCAGAAGTGATGAAATTGTAAGCCTTAATCGGCGCCTTCCAATCTGCAGATAGTGAATTTTTTGTGGGTGTCATCCCCACCACAGTTTTTACCTTCTAATAGAGGTTTTCTGTGTTACCATATCTTGTGTTATGAGTCAAATACTTTCATGAATGTTTACATGTTTGTTAAATTTTATGAATTGATATATCTTACACAAAAATAGTATAGAATAGATGATTGGTTATACAATTGATTACACAATGGATAAAGGTTAAAAGAGATAAAAGTTTCAGAGGTACGGATTCACCCCTCCCCTCTCAGTACACACTTCCCATTATTTCCAATAATTGGTATCAGAGAGAGATCTCTTATTTGGAAAGTTTAAAGACTTAAGAGAAAAGATCATACAATGGAGAAGTACAGACTTGACAAGAGTATTGAGAATTAGAAGCTAGAAATTCATATCTTCTATGAGCAATATAAAGAAGCTAGAATCAAGATGAGATAGCTCTTAGATGAAATAAAGATTATGGCATCTCGCTGTAATGAAACAAATTACCATGAAGAAGAGATACCAGATCAATTTGAATCTTCAAGATCTACAACTAGCAAAGCATCAGATACATCAAAAGAAAGCATCACAAGTTTGAATGAAATCAATCAACATCTAGTTGGACAAGTGAAATCTCTGCAAATCGGTCAAGAGACATAGATGGTAAGAATGATTGATGTCATGAACAATGCTAGACAAGCTGATAAAGAGAGAACAATAGCTATTGATGATAAAAGGAGGATTATTGAAAAGCTACAAGAGAAACAGTCAGAAATACAACTTGACTTACAGAACATCATCATGAGGTTACAAATCAGATTATTCTTATGAGTCAAGAGGCAAATAGAATGAATACATAACTCATTGAAAGAATAGAAGCTATCGGTGAGCTAAGGGAAGAGAATGAAAAGCTGAAACAAGAAGTAAGAATTCAGTCATAGAATAATTAAATAATCAAGAGAGTTGAAGAAAGCAATAAAAGGATGGATGATTTTCTCGATGGACAAAGGAGAGCCAAAAACAACAACAGACTAGGCTATATCGAGAGTGGAGAATCACCCAACCAAGCTGATGCAAAGAATGTCTATGCAAATCCAAGACCAAGAAAGCTGACATGCAATCACTGTGGAAAGCAAGGCCACACATCAAATGTTTGTAGGAGAAAAATGAAAGGTATTCCTAAATCCACATCTTCATTCATAGGAATTTTTTATAAATGTAATGAGAAAGGACATAAAGTATATGAATGTAAATCTAAGATGAAACAACCTAAGAAGGAAACCTACATGGACAAATACTGTCCTACTTGTAAAATGCATGGGCACACAACTCTTGAATGCTGGAAGAAGAAAAAGTAAGCATGCAAACCTAAAGATTAAGAGATTGCCTATCAACCAAAAAGAGTCAAAAACCAGTATGTTTAGGATTACAACACTTGGGAAAATTGTACAGCATGTGGAAGATTTGGTCACATAGCTACAAACTATATGAGACAATGGACAAGAAAGTCTAGAGGCTGGACAAACCCTAGAATGGCATGTTTACACTTTCATAAAGTTGGTCATCTGAAGAAAGACTGCAGAGACCGAATGATAGAGACCAGCACCTTTGCCAATGGAAACACCATTGAAGACATCAGGAAGATGAGAAAAAAAATGTGGAGGAAAGCTACAAACGCTGATGAAGCTAGATCAAGCAATGCAACTGGTGACACCTTATCCAATGGATCTGGTGACATCACCACCCCCACCTAAGCAAAAAAATTAAGTATGGAACTGCATATACCAAGTTATATTTTGCATCAATTCCATTATACATAGTTAAAAAACCAAATGAGCATGATCAAAGATACACTATGATATTACTTGTTATAATTCTATGAATTTAATTTCATCGGTTAATACATACCAAAATACATCGGTATACATACAAAGCAAAGTTGACTACACTTACCTAGAATCGTCAGTTAACACATAAAGGCTAAGTTGCTAGTGTAAATTGAGATCCATCGGTAATCATGTGAGTTGACAAAGTTGTCTTCGCCATACACCAAAATCCGTCGATGAATGTAATAATTTTTCACCAAAAGAGAAGTTAGTGTATCACCCGATGAATCTATCTCCACACACCAAGGAGTGGTTGAGAATTACTGACTCAACTTAGGGAAATGTCTATAAATAGATGACAGAAGGGTTTCATTTTTCACCAAGCGATTAGAGCGAAGTGACATGAGCAAAAACTGAGCACGAAGTGACAACATTGCAGAGAGACTTCAACCTGATTCAAAACACTCCAAGCATATCACTTACAGCTAAAGAGGTGAAAATTAAGTACCAAGCATAAACCGAGAACTATGTTTATCATTTATGGGAAAGCCCTAATTTTAGAATCAATGAAAACTACATCAAGAACCGCTAAGCTCAAGAGTGATAATAAGAACAAGATTAATCTTATCAAGAACTCAACCTGTGAGGAACCACATTATAAGATATGCCCAGAGGTTGCTTCACAACCTCATAATGTTGTAGCATTCTCAAGAATACCAGCTAGGGTTTTTCTTGTTGAAGATGTGCGAGCATATATTCACTGTAAGATTGCAAAAATTGGAGACCTAGAATTTTAACAAGCTTTCAAGAATCTTTGTAACAATCATGGCACTATCAAGGATGAGCACAAACACATCAAGATAAAAGGGCTCACAAATTCCCTATGGTTCCCAAAGGAATTCAAGACCGAATGGATTCGGTTAGTACTAAGCAGGATACATGACCAAAAGTTATGGCTGGATGAGCCTAAACTGATAACAAGGGATTTGATACAGGTTGTCACTAGTTATCCAATAACCAATAAGGTAAAGGCACTGAAGCACCCACCAAACTTGAAATTGAGAAAAATAATGAAGCTACATGGGATGGAAGAGGACTAAGAGTATCCACAATCAATGATGATGAACTGAAAGTCAAATCATGTGTCTTAGGATACAAGTTCTTTCAGGCAAGAAGGATGACCAACATTTCATTCAGAGTAGTGGATACAACATACAAGATTGTCAAGAATGGATTGCAGTTGGATCTTTCAGAACTGCTACTAAGACAATTGGAAGAAAACATGAAGACAATAAGAAATACAAAGTCAAATTCATGTAAGTTTGGTTCTCTGACAATGTGCATATTGTTTTATTTCCAAGAATCTTTCCCATCTATAGGAAATGTGCAATGGGACACAACAAGACCTGTGACCATACAGATTAGTGAGTTCATAAAATCACTAGGAGATAACTTTGAGTCAGTCATGGATGAATACTTTGCTGTATTTGAGGATAGAATGCAGGAGAGAGTAAGGATCCTAGAACATATAATTGAAAATTTCAAGACTGATATATGTTTTATGGTAGACACTAACTATAAATACATCAAGCCAGTTGTACCAAGAACAAGATGGCTATCTCCACTTGACTATGAGGTGAACATAGATCAAGCATCTAATGCAATTGATGCATTAATAAATGAGCCATTAGACAAAACACAACCTAAGTTTGGAACTTATGAAGAAGCCAAAGAAAGGATTAAAATTGGCTTGGTTGTGAAGAAGATTGATAGGAAGAAAGACAAGATGGTCAAAATTTTTAAGAAAAGACTATCGATAACAGAAGAGGAAACTAAAAAGATAGAAGAAACTGAGGGACATACACCCATTAGTGAAGCTGAGAAGGAGAGTGACTCAGAGTCAACAGATTTAGACACACCACTACCTCCACTACACCACTACCTCCACTAGATAAGAAGCCAAGGACTACTACTGCTACAAGGACAAGGAGTTAAACAGCCAAGGATGCAACTCCTTCACCAATAAAGAAAGATCAAGTAAGGACATATAAGAGAAAACCTCCAACCAAAAAGACCACAACACCAAAGAGGAGAAGGAAACTAATCCTAAATAAGGAAGACATAGAGGACATAGATGAATTTGTCCAAATAGAAAAGACTAAAATTCTTGAAACTATTGATGCGATATGTGAGTACATTGCAAAAAGAGGTGGCTTAATCAACACCAAAGTAAGAAAGTGGGTAATATTAGAGCACAATCATCAGAACATGGTTGAGGAAGCACTGATAAAAGAAATGATAAACTTCAAATATGTACCAATACAATTTGATGACAAAATGCCAAAAGCACTACATGAAAGATTATCTCCCAGATCAACTTATGCATTAAAGAATGAAAAGGAGATAAGGGAAAAATTCCTAGTTTCTCTTATGCCTCCCGAATAAAAAATGGAAGAAATATAGGAGATGATGGAGAAACATACAAAGGAGTTCTCACCCAAGATGATAGTTTACAAAGTTCTATAGGGCAAGATTATAGAGCTAGAAAAGGAGAGTAACAAAATTTGGAGTAAAATACTCAATCGACCTATTGAGGAGGCAAGCACCGAACAAATTACTATCACTGATGTAGAATTGGACAAAGAAGAATTGAACTCAACAGGCAAAAAGGATATGGATTTGCTAATGAAACATGGTCTGACAATACTATGGATAATACAGTTATTGACATCACCGATGATCCTTCAAATGAAATTCAAAAAGATGATGATGTCATTGTTGTCAAGGACCAAACTGAAAAACATGACACTACAATTGATGCTGCATAGGTACACATACCAGGCCAGATGCCATTATTGATTCAATCAATCAATATAATCTCATAAAAGAAGTCCCCCGAAAAAGCAAACATGCCCGAGGATGTAGGAGAAGGAGAACAGAAGGATACACCCGATGAACAAGTAGTCATCGGTGAAGAACCAAAAGATGGTGATCAAAATGTTACAATTATAGATCACACACAACAAACAGATGGAGACCACACAGGAAAATATGCACAAGTGAAAGATAAATAAGAAGTGCAAAAAGAGAAAGATGAGCAAGATAAGACAATTGATACCATGTCAAAGGACACCAAAGGCAAAGCTACAAATACACCTAAGGTTGATAAGGATACATCCTTAGAAAACTGACAGGAAAACACCAAGCAGAAAGAAAAAGGTACAACACCACAAAAGCCTTCCTCTAGCACATCAAGCCAAGCAAAAAAGTTGTCTTTGGTTTTGCATACATGTGCATCACAGAAGAAGAAGAAGAAAACAAAAAAAAACAAGTTGGAAGTCACACTTGATGAGATCATAGAAATACCAAAATGTGACCCAACTACATTACATTTTGAATCACTCCAAGAATATGGAGAAATCTTTCATAGGAAAGCACTGCAAGAAAAGCTCAAGAAGGAGCACCGAGAATCCATAGTACTAGAGACTACAAGGGATATCTTGAACCAGATAGTTCCCGATATTGATTTTGATCACAATGCACCAATCTTAGATCAAATATTCATCCTCATCAATGCCATCATAACAAAGAATGTTGATGCAGAAAAGGCTATTGAGGAGCGAGCTGGGCAGAAATTTCAATACAAACTGACAGAAAAGATCAGCCAAGAATTGGCAGAAACTAAGGTAAAGATTTTAGAGTTATCAAATGATTTAGATCCAATCATTACTAAAGTTGTTTCCTTAATCCAAAAGCTATGAACTTTAGAAAAATTTACAAAGGATAACAATGACAAGATTGCAAAGATCGATTCTAACCTAAATGCAAGTGCACAAAGTCTAACCAGAGATGGAATTGTAATGAAATTGCATTATGAGAAGATCATTGAAATCAAAAGGTTAAGGAAAGAACTATGGGAAGAAGAATCTCAGTTTAGAGAGGAGGTTACCAAGATACAGTCTCTACTATTAACGAGCCTCACACTTCTGTAACAACACATCAGTTCAGCAAGGCAACTTATTACAACCCCTGAGATGTCTGTAGCAAACAACATCTACAACATGCATGCACAGATCACCCTAGAGCATATGGCTCTTGAAAATTTAAAGGAGAAATGGGAGAAGATGATGGAGGAAGTGAATTCCTATCACTCTCATATTTTTTATAAGATATAGGTATACACCTTTTCCCTTACTATCAAAAAGCGGGGAAAAGGAAATGATATGTACAAAAAGGAAAAAGGGGAAAAGGAAAATATAGCACAAAGGAGAAAAGGAAGAGATAGTATAAATACATAGTGTACATACACCTATACTATATGTTAGTAAAAATATTGTTCTTTTTCACTTTAACTCTAAAATGCCCAAATATTAAAGAAATAATCGAATACAACAGTTGGGAAATGTAACTGAATAACTAATTTCCCTTTGAATTTGAAGGTACAGCTCCCTTAAGTGATTAATCTTCAATGAATTTTTTTCTTTCCTAATTTAAAGGGGGTTCATTCTTAACCTGAGAACAGAAGAGGTAATCCAAACTAGGCCTAGATAGGAACTAGTTCAGGCAAACAGGTTCAGCTTTCTATCTAGCCAATTTTAAGACTTTATAAATCATATAAGATCCCAAGATTGGTAATGCTGGAACTGATAATGAATATAAAAATATAAAACTAAAAGATCAATGATAACATAACGATGATGAATTGATCTACTTCATAAGAAAATTTCTCATAATCTATGGGTGACACCCAAATTTCCCCTCAATTAACTATATCAAATCATAACACAGAACCTTGGTTTAATCTGGAATTCTAAATCCAATTTAAAGAAACATTCAAATTGACAAAAAGATAAATGCAATGGAATAGTTAAAACATTTGCATTCAGTTATAAATGAATTTGACTTAGCAAAAATGAAGGTCTTCACACCAAAATTTAGCCGACCTTTGTATTTATTTTCAAAACAGTACATATATATCTTCAGAGTTTGACAGTTACAAAAAGGGGGAACCAAAATGGTTCAACTTCCCTAACCAGAAATGATAAATAAACGTTTATCCGTTACAAGCTCTATGAAAATTTAGTATAAGAGGGAATATATTTATGCTTTCATTTTCTTCCCCTTATCTATTTTCACCCTATAGGCAGTGACAGCTGTGATGATCTAAATAAGTTGTTCATATCTATTGATATGGACATTGGTATATCTGATGAGCCATTGGGAATGCTCTTTGGCCAGACTCTTAACTGCATCTACCCAATCTTTCATCTCTTCCATGGCTTTATAGATGCACCCGCTCAACTGTTGGAGTTCTGACACCTTATCCAAGTGAGAGGAAGACTGTTCTGCTAGCTTAACTACATAATCGGAGAAATATTTATGCATGTTAGTCACTCTGATCATTTATTTTCCTTGACTGCTTGTGTGTGAATCCGTGTGAAGACCCTAAAGGAGTTTAAAATCTATGTTTTGTTCTTCTTTGATTTTGATATCTGTCTGTTGCAACCCTCCTTCGGCTTAGATGATTATTTTAGTATTAAATTCTAGACTTTGGAGCCATCAATTAAAGGCTCATCTCCTTTTTGCAAGATCTTGGCCTTTATCACCTCTTTAGTCTTCATTTTGACTACTACATGCAACATTACTATGCATTCTTGACACTTCACCCTTTCTGATGTGAGAGTCTGCAAATTCTTATCAATGTTATTTCTCTCCTTCTCCAACTGTAGGAGAGTATCACCCAACTGCTTAATAACTACAAGCCCTTCAGATTTGAGCCTCTCAATCCATCTTTTACCAATCTTCCCAAAGTGTCTATCTTCTCGCAACTTAGATATGATGGCTTGATTCTCTGCAACATTGGGGTCAAAAGTGGTTTGGGCACTAGGAATGCTTGCAACTGGAGTAACTAACTGCCTGATAAAGTTAGTTAGTTCAGTGAATTCTTCTTTAAGTTGGACTTTAGCAGTCTTGAGCTCCTCAAGCTCTTCTTCAATTACAATATTATTGGATTTCCACCAATCCACTTTGGTATCATGACAAGCCAATCCCATATCAAATTACTATAGCTCAAAATTGGAGGTGGTTAAATCCTCAATCCTGCCTTCTTTTGTGGGCTTTGCTACCTCCATGGTGAAGTGCCCTATTTCTGGATCTCAGCCTAATGTAGCCAATGTCTTTTTTTTCTTCACCTTGCTCATGGTGGTACCAGATTGTAAGTCTCGTGAAAGAGTATCCTTTCTGGGAGCTCCTTCTTCTATCCTCTTCCTCTTACATTCTAGAGTGTTCTCTATCCAAGACTCTGCACTAGTAACTTTGGTGGCAGAGACCAATTCTTCTATGAACAACTTCCTAATGACTAGAGGAGTAGATTTAGGTCTAGAAGAAAATGGATTTACTGAAGTAGGAGAGGAGGAAACTAATTTAGTGACTTGAGCAACTTTATGTTGCTTTCCAACCTCTTCATCTGATTTTGTGGTTGTAGTGCTGGAACTATCTTCACCCACTTCTACTATAATAGGGGACCCTCGCCTAGGAGTATCTTAGATTGAGGTGTCGCCTTGTGTACCCAAAGTGATAGCTTTAACTGGTTTCTCTATTTTTATATTTTTAACAGGCTCAGTCGTAGGCTTGACCTGGTCTGTAGGAACAACTTTTTCTATTGAGCCAATGACAGGAGGCGAGCCATCTCCGCATGTCTTGTCTAATGGAATCATCTTTTCAGGAGGCTCGTCACATCCAACTATTGGTTGAGCTATCTCCTTGGCTATAGTTGCGATATTTTCTAAGGATGGTGTGGGATTACTCTCGATCACTTTTGTAGGAGTTTTTTGAGAAGGAAGCTTCCTTTCCAACCTCTTCCTTCTGCTTGGTGTCCATTGGATCCACTGCTCTGTCCTTTTGTAGATCCCCCCATCAAGGTCTGCAAGTCATCGATGGCTTGACCAAGCATGGGTTCAGATCTTATAGGAAGGGGCTTAATCTTCTCTATGTATGTATCATCATACATATGTTGGCCATCATATTCTATGCCTTCCACTGCAATCTTAACTTTGAACCTTTTTTATTTGTTCAATAGTTAATCTTGCATAGAATCGGTCCCTGCTTTCTAGATTGTCTTTGCAGTTGGCCCAATAGTCTTCTATATCATCGATGTGATGAATAATGTGACCCATTTGCAATAAATCTCGTGCATAGTTCACAGGATCATACTGGGGCCTCAAAACATCATATGTTTCCAATTAAAACTTCTTTGAGAATTCTTTCAAAAAATTCTTTGCATCAGACCAAGACGCACAACTGTAGGCTCTAATTGTCATTGGGAAATCATATCCTTTCTTCCTGGTGCCTACACATATCAGGTTCACTTGGACTACTTGCCTCATCACCTCAACCAACATGATCATGTCGTCAGGATACCTGGGTAGCTTCAAAGGGAAATCATCGAATCCTACAAAACGGATATATGAGAAATTTGCAAATTGGATAAAATAAGCTCCAAATTGGCTGATAAATGCCATGGCTTCTGGAGAAAATATCCTTTCTAGGAAACCTTGTAACTCCCTACACAGCCTCATTGTGAATGCATCATTAACTTTGAGATAATCAGTATAACTATTATTTAATTGCAAACACGGGAAGAATTCGTAACTCTTAACATCTTCTAGGAATTCTTCTAGCCTAGGAATTCCTGGCCAAATTTGAATTGTAGCTAAGATATATAAAAAAATTGAGGGCATATAGAATTCATTCTAATTTTTATCTCTATTTAGGGCATTTGAAATATTTTCACTTACCATGTGAGCCCAATCAATGAAATTATGCTGAGAGCAAATCACTTGAACCAGGAAGAAATGGTGCTCAACAAAATTAAGTGCATCGCTCTCACCTCTGATCTTGTGAAGCAATACCAAGATGTCTACAATTTTTGGCTTCAGTTTTGTATCATATAGTGTTTTGGGCAACTTTCCCTTGGCGCTTCTCAACTCCTGGAACCATGTTTTCATTATTTCCTTCTTCCACACAGTCTTCTTTGCTCCATACTTAGTAACCGCTCAGTTGTATGTCATCTCCAAGTATTCAGCTTGCTTTGGAATATAAAGGGAGTTATGGATGGAGTCTCAATCAATAGAGAGTAGCACCATGTTGTTGTCCACAAGAATTTTCTTGGTGTCCAGATTATAGCGGGCTATGCATCCTCAAACAAGCTCTAGAGCTTGAATCGCAACAGGAAAGCCAACAGCTTCGACTAATCCACTCTTCTTCAGCTTCTCAGTAATGGGATGTATTATTTCTAAATTCAATCTACTATGAAAGCTCTGCATGTTGAAGAACCTCAGAGAGGTATCCATGATGTTGTGCCATTCGGAAGAGATACCATTCTCCCATTGAATCCCATAAATATGGTGGCCATATTTTGATTGAATTGAAGCAAGGAACATCTTATCACGAGGGGTTTCAGTTCAGACAATTTGACAAATAGATGGTAATTCTTGTTCGCAATACTTCACTGATTTTATAACTTCCAACTTTTTACCGTTAATGGTCAACTTCCCACACCACATGAGTGAAAAGACTTAAGCATTTATGAAAAATTTCATTATGAAGTAAAAAAGCTTTATTTGAATTAATTACTTTACCTCTATGGGCCGTTAAGAAATATCTTTTCACTTTAGATAAGTATAATGGTAACTTTTTGAAGGCAGTGGATAATTACTTTTCCACTTCCCTTTGGGCAGAGAAATATTGTTGGAGCACTCCCTACTCAGAAATCTACCAAGGAGTAATTTCAACTTGTTACGATGCTCAAATGATATATGATGGTTTTATCTTCTTTGTCTATGCCTTGTCTCCTCACATATTTATTTTTCTTCATAAATCTCACGTATAACAATCTAGCAGAAAATGCATCCTACGAGTTGAAACCCGCCTGTTGGAGTAGCGGAGGTGCTACTTTCCGCTTTTCCACTAATAAGCTTTGATCTTAGATTCTTCATCACTTGATCCTTCCTCTGGCCCATAGGGATTTTTTTTTAGTGTAATAGTCTTTTTAGCCCCAAATTATCTATTTTCAAACTCCACTGACCGCTGAGATTTTTGAAAATTTCATCTGCGAAAAATTCATTCTGCAGGTGATTATCCGCCAGGGAGAAGCTTGGAACTAATTTTCCGTCGATGAGACAAAATGAAGTATCAAAGCTAAAGATTCCAAAATCACATAAAATCAATGTTAGAAACCTCTGAATTGTGACCTTTATCAGATTTGGGAGCTTAACCTACCCAATATGACATGATCTCCAAAAAAAAAACCCCGACTTACAAGGGAGAAGGAGATTTGGGAAAATTCGATAAAGGTTTCCCTAGCCTAAAGGGAATAACTAGACTTAGACTCATGACTTGCACAATGTTTTCAAGACCATTACTACACACTAAACATCTATTTTTCTCTAAAGATATGCAGGACAAAAATGCGGCAACACTATACTATACCAACATATGCATAGGGGGAGTCATGAAATGGCTAAGTAATATACAAGATGTACATACTATAAACTATGTTAAGTATTCTGCACATATCAATTTTTTATACTAATGTCAAAGGGGGAGATTGATGACATAAAGTTTTTCCATTAGTATGCAAAGAGAAAAAAGTTATAATAATCCATCGGTTACACCACACCGAAAGTCAGGTTTTCAGTTCAAACTAAAATTGCTAAGTAAAGGGGAACCTGACAACACGGTTTTGAAGTGTAAACTGAAAGTGCAACCCAAACATGATAAAGTGGAACCCGACAGGCGTAAACTGATAGTGGAACCCAATGAGCAGGATACAGTGCAAACTAAGAGAATAGACAAGCAAGGGAACCTAACAGATAGTTCAACAAAGGAACACTGAAAGACAGTCAAACTGATTTTAGAGAAAACCGAGCATCAGACACTGAAAGTTAGTTATATCCTGAGAAAAGTGGATCTTACTTCCATGTTAGATAAAACAGCTATATTATATTTATAGATTTTTGATTTTTTTTAAATCCATTTCTTGAGGAACAAGAAACATTATTGTAATTGTTTTAATCAGTCAAACTAATTAAAAACATGCAGACTAGGAGATCAAGGTCAACTTGTAAAACTTTGATCATAGAGTTAGTTTTTTAATACGTATAACTACATTAGGTCAATCTATTGTATAAAAAGATGTTGTAATCATTCATTTGGGATGGACAAGAGGATGAATGTAGCCAGCAAGCACACCTATGGATCAGACTGAGAGTTTCTGCAAGAAGTAGAATAACAAAATATGAATTTGGTTATCAAGAACCAAGAACAGAGGCTATCGAGAAATAGAGGTATTAATCCAACACATTAGGTGATACAATTATACATGTGATTTGTAATTAGAAATTGTTAGATTGCATACACTTAGGTCAATGAGTATTTTTGTCTGCATTCTAACAAGTATAGAAAATGGAAGAAATCCTTTCAATAAAGGTGGATTTAACAATCCTATTGTAAATCTCTTAACCAAGTTCGCACTAAACCATGTTGCTAAAGCTCTTAACAGAGTATACCTTAACTAGTCTCCACATAAAACTCCTAACAAGGTAGATCATTAGAAGTGATCAAATTGTAAGCCTTAACCGACCCCTTCCAATCTGCAAATAGTGAAATAATATGGTTTCTATATCCAGGGTTTCTAGACTCAGTAAAAGGATGGTGGAAGGAACAAAACATGGAAGGATGAGAGATGCATTTCTCTAATACAAAACTGAAAAGGGTTAAACAAAAAATCCATCAATAAAATCAATATCACTTCAAAAGCATCTTTAAAGAAAAAGGGGTTGTAGAAGAGGAGATTAATATATTAAACCAAGAAGGAATAAGAGTAGGGATGGATCAAACTTAATATCTCAAGGAGAAAGCTTTGTTAAGTATGAGAAACTAATTATGAAGAAAGAGACTTATTGGAAACAAAAGTCAAGAGAATTGTGGTTGGTCAAAGGTGACAGGAACATGAAATTATGTCACAATAGTACTAAGTTTAGAAGAATGATCAATAGAAAAACTATCATCAAAGGACCCGGTGGGGAAGTATCTAAAGACCCACAAATAATCTCCTCTGAAATAGTCTATTATTTTAGTAAACTTCTTAATAAATTTGAAGGATCAGATTTTATATCTCAGCAAGAACTAACAAGCATACCCAAACTAATTAGTGAGGAACACAATAATATTGTGAATTAGAAAATTACACTTGCAGAAGTTGAGATTTCTTTAAACAAACTTGACATAGACAAATCCCCCAGTCTGGATGCTTTCTCTACTTTTTTTTTCCAAAAATGTTGGCATAGAATTGACAGTCATTGGAGAATATGAGAAACTCAGGAAAAATATTGAATGAAATCAATAACACCTTAATTACATTGAAACCCAATAAAGAGGAATAAAAATCCCCAGGGAATATATACCCATCTCATTATGCAACACACTGTATAAAATATTAACCAAAATAATAGCCAATAGGATTAAACCTTTACTACCCTTGACTATATTTGAGGAACAAACTGGGTTTGTTCCTAGAAGATCAATTCTTGATGGCATCATAATCATCCAAGAAGCTATACATTCCATTCAGAATATTTTAAAACCTAACACGTTGATGAAATTAGACATAAAGAAGGCCTATGACAAGGTGAATTGGAGATTATTATGCAATTTCTTGGAAGCATTTGTTTTTTCCAAACATTGGATAAATTTGATATGTAGTTACATTTCTAGCCTTAAATTCTCAGTCTTGATTAATGAGACTCCTAAAGGCTGTTTTAGCTCACCAAGAGTTTTGAGACAAGGGGACCCCACCTCTCCTTTCCTATACATAATTAGGGAAAAATTTAGGAAGGGAAATCACAAAAGATCAGATTAAAAATGAAATAATTAGTGTTAAGATGACGGAGGGCATTCCTAATATCACCCATCAACAATTCGTTGATGATATTATACTGACAGAGAAAGGTTCTAAGGTGGAAACTAGAAAATATAGCCACATCCTAAATAAATACTCCAATGCTTCCAGTCAAGAGGTTAAGAAAGAAAAATCTGAGATATTGTTTTTGAATATGAATAGAAGGGATTAGATTGCAATTTGCAACATTACGGGTTTCAGAAAGGGATCTTTTCCTAGTAAATATCTAGGAATCCCCTTGGAAAAAGACATTAGAAATTTTTTTTATGGAAACCACTTGATAAGAGAATGGATCAGAGAATGGAGAGTTTGAAATAGAAATGGATCTCACCTACATGTAAGACTATCGTATTGAAATTAGTTCTAGAATCTCTACCCATCTATCAAATTTCATGCTTATCCCTTTCACAAGAAACTAAAAACAATCTAGAAAAGAAAATGAGAACTTTATTTTGGGAAGGGACAAAAGAAAAGAAAAATATGGCCCTAATTATTTGAGATAAGCTATGTCGACCCAAAGAGGTAGGAGGTATAGGCCTCAAAAACATGAAAACATAAAATAAAGCCCTCGGTGCTAATCCTGCATGTAGACTGTATAAAGGTTCAAACTGCAAATGGGAAATTGTACTTTAGAATAAATATTCAGATAATGACTCCCGAGAAGGCCTATTTAGGATAGGAGGCCCACCATGGTCCTCTAAGATATGGAACATTATTTTAGAATGTAAGGACTTGGTCAATGACTATCTTACATGGGATGTTTAGGAAGGGGACAAGGCTCTATTTTGGACTAACTCATGGGGTGGCTATTCTACTATAACTGATAATCTTGATTTGGAAAACATCAAAGAGTATCTTGAGAATCATTGGGGACACATGGTCAAAGATTATATTGAATTTCAAAACACTAAGCACTCCCTTGGGTAGAAATATAAATCCTTTACAAATATTCTAGTACCCAGGAATGAGATATTAGAATTATATGGCATATTAGCCTCTAGGGATATTATCCTAAATCAAGGCTCGGATAGATTGATCTGGATAGGCTCTAAGACTGGATAATATAATTTCAAGGATGGATATACTACTTTGATTAAGAAACAATGGTAGAGTAAAATAGAACTGTTCATACATATGTGTTGGGACAAAGCTTGCCTTCCAAAAGTGGGTATGTTTGAATGGGCTTCTATGCAAAGTAGAATTTTAAGGGCGGATTGGTTTAGAAAAATTGGATTTGAAGGGTCCTCTAAGTGTGTTCTTTGTGAAGATAATGAGGAATCTTCTTACCATCTATTAGTAGTGTCCCTTTTTCCATTATTTCTAGAAATAGTTATGTAAGAAATTAGAATGGTATTCAATACTACCTAACAACTTGAAGGATATACTTAAAGGTTGGCCAAAAATTTTCTATAACAACCTATACAAAATCCTTTGGAAGATATATCCCTCTATATTGACCTGGGAAATTTGGAAAGGAATAGAAGCATCTTTAAAAGGAAAAGCATGGACCAAGTCAGTTTACCGAATAAGGTGGAAACAATCATTATAGAAACAGTGAATAACGTAATAAAAAATAGAAATCAAGAAGAGGCATACTTCACTATTTGGGATAACATAATGAGAAATAATTGGCTTGGCTTAGGCATCTGCCTAAGCTTCAAAAACAATACCAAAGATAGGAAGTCAAAAAAGAGCATAGACCCAATGGAAAAAACCTGAGCATGGATGGTATAAAATTAATTTTGATAGAGAGATAAAGAAGCGCTAAAGAAATAATGGATCCTATGAAAGGAGAAGAGGAAATAAATCCAATATAAGTCCTAAGTGATAGATCTTTAATAATATGTACTATTAAGAAAGAATAAGGTTGCAACTCGAGGTAAAAATCCTCATGTAAAACAAAAAAAATCCTTTCAAGAAAGTATATCATGCCATAAAATATGCAAGATCACAATGAATATTGGATGCATGAAAAGGAAAAGGGAACACACATTAAGCTCCCTAAGTGGTTTCTCATGTATAAGGATATGTGTTCTCAAGGAAGCATAAGGTTATAACTCCATATGTCAATATCCTTATTAAAACAACAACAAATGTCAAAAAGGATGTCATTGTATAAAAGAAACATGACAACAAAGGGAGAAACCTGGATCACTAAAAGAAGGAAGAAATAATGATCCCTTACCCCCCAATTTATAGAGAAAGAGAGATGGAATCCTATTATGATGCCCTTAGTGCACATTATGCAAAGAATGCTACATAATAGAGAGCAACATAATAGGGAAAGAATGACTAAGGTATTTCTATGATATGAAGAAAATGTATAATATCTAGTGTTAAAAGAAGAAGACATCGATCAACCAAATCTTGAACAAATTGTCTAAACTCAACACAATCACAAAGAGAATGCCTATTAGAATAATGAAAGGAGTGTGAAAATTCTCTATTGTAAGTATGTGGGTTTTGATAGAATCTATAAGGAAATATTATTCTAGAATTATATTTGATATCTAGATAAAATTGTTTGGCCAAAGCTTCATGGTCACTATAAGGTGAAGGTTCATGAGACGGTGTTGGAAAGAGAACATCGAGAAGTGGTTTTGGCTTAGAGAAAAGGTTAGATTAAGATACATGATACTCCTTATGAGGATAAGGAGGAACCTTAAGGTTATTAGATCCTTTCTCATGTTGTATAGAATCTTGAAGTTTATGAGTGGAAGGAAGAGAAGTGTGGATGGTTTTTCTAGGAAGATCATCATCCTTATTAATACTTTGGGAAGAAGGAGGATTATCCCTTATTTTGGGAGAAAAATCATCTAGGAAATGTCTAACATCCAGATGATGAAGAATGGTTTGAATGTTTTGATAAGAATCACAAACATTATCTATTGTAGGATCACTAGGAGATAGGTTGTGAGAGGGAGGAATGGCATTAGGAGGATTATGATAAGTCTCATTAACAAAGACCCTTATTTTCTCTATGTATTGCGTGCATTTAGTTAAAATTTGAAGAACAAAAACATATGAAACATTGATAATGGTCTTTAAATATGCCTTACAAGGGAGAAATACATGGGTTAATCTCATTAATATATATGCAAGGATACCATGAAGGAATACTAACATAATAAAAGGAAATAATAAGTGATTCACTCCACGTTTTTGATAAAGAGAGGTAAGAAGAAAGGTAACGACATAAGTAATAGCACACCAATCCGATTTAGAGAATTTCATGTTAACAAACATATAACTAGATCTCAAAATAGGAATGTGATAAAGATTAAGATGCAAAAGAAGAGAAAATTATCCTACATATCTATATACATACAATTTAGCCTAAATGTAAATAGTAACTAACACAATGCATACAAATTAGATCTAGATATGTAATTGTAAGGATTTAATACTACAACACACAAAGAAAATTGAACTAGCAAGCTAGAACATATGATGCATGAAAGACTTGGGTTCACCAAAATTTAATGTGCGAAATGGTGAGTAATTCTAAGAGGTATATCACTCACCAAGTCACACATACATTAGAATGCAAAACACTCTAAAAAAGTGAAATTGATTAGCACAACCAAAGAGTAAGCGTGCCAATTCAAGATCTACACAATGTAGGGTTTTGTATTCCTTGGAATGAAAGGGGTTGGGGATGTAAATGTTCTGTGAAAATGATCTATGAAAGGAAGTGAAAGGAAAAAATAGGAATAAATATATCACCTTGAAGGAAGAAGAGGCAAATGGGTCCTCAGATTTGGTTCTGACTATCATAGAGATGCCAAAATCAGGTAAGGTTTTGGATCTAGAACTCTGGCACCTGAAACTTCAATCTGTGAAAATATCATACCAAAGGAAAAGTAAAAAAATGGTGACCTTTTCTAGGACAAGGGTGAATATTGTGGCCTTGTCCTTTTGACTTTGAAACTAATGAAATTTGTTACGAACCTATAACTGTATCTGAGGCTTCCAAATCTAGATCTGAAACTCTACAACATGTTCCTATACTCAGAAAAGAAGGTGAAGAAGGTCAAGGGGAGGTTTTTTCCTCAGTCAAACCTATGTTTAGGAATCAAACTTGAAATAAAATAATGTTTTCATGTAGCAAAGATCAGATCTAAATAATGGAATATATCATACCATGCAGATGCAATTATCTCTAAATATGTGATCAAGAATGTTTATTCAATAGCTCTGACTCAACACAAAAACCAAAAGGAAATCATGCAAGACAAACCTCATGTAGTAGATTTTGTAATTCACCACATTGTAGGATTGAGGAAGAAGAACACTTGTTAAATAAATGTAGATATCCTTCCTTGATTGCAAACTCCTTTGCTTGACCCCCAATGGGGAAAAGAGCTAGATCTATGTAAGGAAATGCCTTGAATGCATCATGGAAATGATGAAATGAAGAATTTAAATTCTTCATGGATTTCTTGCACTTGAATTCTTGATGGGCTTGAATGCTATATAATGGATGCCTTCAATAATGGAACTTGCTTATACTTGAATCTCTTGAATGCACAATCACATGTATATGATTGCACTAGTAGATGGATTATGGATTACACAATAATAATGAATTATAATGTATATGAAAATGAGATGCTTTAGTATCCTTTTATACATATTTTGGGGCTCAGATCTTACAAGCTGACCTCAAAGAAATATTTGGAAGAAAAACTCCTGCATTGGGCCCAAAGCCAGATGAAGCACAAAGCTCTAGGAAAAGGTTGCAAATGGGAGCCTTTTCCCAGCAAGCCAAAAAATTCTCACGACTTAGGGTATTGTTCCATAAAGAGGTGGTGAAAGCCACAGTTCCCTGGGAAATTGGGATACATCCTAAAATTTGAAATTAAATGCATAGGACCTAGGTGGAAAATGAACTATGTGGATGTATCAAAAAAGGGAAATCAAGCATAGAAGTTAGAGCCAACCTCGAGTTTTAAACAAGATTAAAGGAGAAGGAGGGCCTTTATTTGAATTTATTATAAATTTGAGTGCATTATGAATTCCTATCATAAGAAACAGACTAAAGTAGGCTCAAAATGGTCCTAAGTGAAAGATTACATCAACATAGAGTCATAAGGTCATTAAGAATACATAATACAATTTGGGATTGTTTGTCACATGTATACCAGTCTCCGATGGTGGATGGTCATGTCACCTAGCCATGAGGTACTCTCAATCCCTCCCCACCATGCTCATGGAGATGAACATTTGGCCCAAATACACACACTAACCTATTATATAGTATGGTTTACAACACAATCAATACACCAATATACTTCAGTGCATAATGAACACATTAGATAAGGATTTCACAATCGCATCACAT
Source organism: Thuja plicata (assembly GCA_018584345.1). Classification (NCBI taxonomy): domain Eukaryota; kingdom Viridiplantae; phylum Streptophyta; class Pinopsida; order Cupressales; family Cupressaceae; genus Thuja; species Thuja plicata. Next base: position 935,798 of record MU226542.1, read on the forward strand.
GCATAAGGAAGAAGGAGATCATACCACTACTCAAGACCATGCATTTCTCATCTCAATATGAGGACTACTCAACATGAGGGCATCATGATCACATAGTAGATGAATCAAGAGACTAGGTATAAATTTTGACCACACATTCATCAATTACTACAAGAGACATTACTACATTACAATTACATTTGACACATACAATCATACTATCACAAAGATATTTTCGACAATCCCAAACAATATCCACACAAGGCCAAACACACTCAACTAGCTCTAATCCAAAAGTACAAATCCCCTTTGGGTATCATATATATAAATTCTATCTTTACACATAAACCAAGCTCATCAAAGTCACTCAAATCCATTTTTGAAAAATTAATAAAATTGGACATAAAACCAATCCAAATCCAACCACCATTAATGGCTCCTAAAAACCTTAAATTTTAAAACCTAAATAATGAAAAATATGAAATAAACCATTGGGCTATAACCACCCAACACTCCAAAAATGCAATAGCATTTACATTCTAAGCATACATAAACAAAAATTTGCACTGTACTTCCCTGATAAACCCCTCATTTCAAAATTTCAATCCCATAAATTTCAAATGCATCAATTGAACTTCTTCAAAATGGAAATGTATCTAGAATCATATCACAGAGACTTTGCAACTCACAAAATTTGGTTTAAAAGAGAAATCAAGAAGCCACAAGGATTTCTTACCTCCCATATGAAGGAAAACCATAAAATTGAAACAAATCCAAACTCATTGTGAGAAGATTCCAAATTTGGGCAACCGATAGAATATTCCAAAATGAATGGATCAAGCCAATGCCCATTAAATGTCTCCAACAAAATCATTTAATCCCAAGAAAAAATAGTTTCTCCATAAAAGTATTTTTGGGAGCTAATGAAGCATTGCGAAAAAAACCCAAAATCAAGGCATATAATAAAACCACTTCTCCCAAATATAAAATGATTGACTCAAAGAAATTAAAATATAATTTTCCTTCCAAATTAAAATCTAAAAAATAAACATTTAAAATATAAATCACACATAACATTGAAATCCCAATGCCAATAAAAATGCTTAAACAACACTTGTTGACAACAACATTAATGATAATATATCAACTAGAAAATCCATCAATAAATTAAATATATTATTATTATTATTATTTTTAAGCCAAAGTGGGATATCCCCCATATTTTATTAATATAAACTGATTCAAAGACTCCCCCATGGAAGAATCAGGAAGAAACCCCGGGATCTTAGTCGTATACAATATTACAAAATATGACCATTTTTTACATATAAGTTTCAAATAGAAACTCCTAAATCCGAGAAGGATGCGTAATGATATATGCATTTGAATCTACCTCTTAGACCACTAACTTATAATCAATACAACATTAAAATTACTATTCCCCTAAAAACTTCAGCATTCTAAAGTAAGTCAAAATTCAACTATGTTGTTTGATTCGTTTAGCATTAGGTAATAGGATTACGAGTAATCAAACTAAATTAGCCTTTGTTGAACAGTTGATAGTCCTGATAGTAACAAGCAAAATGGCTGCAAAAATAAGGGCTATCACAGGTGCTCGAGCATAGGTAAGTAGACTTAAATTATTCCTCCATAGGCTCGGCCGCAGCAGATCCCCAAGCCTTTTCCCACCCTACTGGTAAATCAACGACATTGTCTACTTCCCAACCATCGGATGAATGTAGCAACATTGGCCAAATGTTGGAAGATTTTCCATGCGAAAGGGGAACATTCAAGTCAGGAACTTTTTTAACGATGCCAGCTGAATCCTTGTGACAGCATGGATGTTGAACCAGGGGCAAAGGAGATAGTAGCAGATCTAATATCGAGTGTGCGAGGCTCCAAATTTTGTCCACCAAAGGTTTTCCAATGGTCGCACCCACAATCTGCAAATTATTATTATTTACTCATGCATTGATGACAACCATTATGACCAAAAATATTACACAATACATAAATCACTAGTCTCATCACATAATGTAGGATTGTCGAACGTTAAAACACAATCTGCAAATTGTTATTAAATATATTATTTACTCATGCATTGATGACAACCATTATGACCAAAAAGATTACACAATACATAAATCACTAGTCTCATCACATAATGTAGGATTGTCAAACGTTACCACACAATAATGGGTTGGTAGATATAAACAACATGGTGATTGATTCCCAAGATTAGGAATGAAAATTATGCTTAGGAACGTGGTTTTCAATATGACTATTTCCAATATACCACTTTAAAGGATAATATAGGTATGCTTATCCCTGTGAAGATAGGTGGATTCAATGCCTGGTACCATCCATCACTCAAAAACCATGTGTACCAGATTACATATACATAAATAGACAAAGCACTTAAAAAGTCATCATCAAACAATGGTAGTCTTTAAAAGCTGGGAACTTTAGTGGTGTAATCATTCTTTGAATGTTATGACACCGCCCCTTCTCGCATAAAATCATCTTATATCTCAATACATCAATAATGATGTATTAACAATAATTACAGGCCATAATATTTAGATAACATTAAATCTCATCAAAGATCATTGGTTATAACTATACAATATCAAAAAGGGAAGGAAGCCCAAATGTGATGCGAGGGGAATTTTCCTCATTTTTCTAATTGCACAATTGAAAGGAAGATGGCCCAATATGCTTAAGTAGGACTTAAGCATTGAATGATTCAATGATCCTTCACTGATAATGAATTGGGGGTAAAGCTGGATTTGGGGGGAAATGATAGGGTGATACAAAATAGGATGCAAAATAAACTAAATGACAAATTTCAGCAAAGGTTAGATACAAACTTGTCACAAATAGAAATAGAAACTAAAATGTAGTAGTGACTTGTTTTTGAAACCTAAGCCTATTTTTTAGGGTATAAGTTTCCTAGTCACCGTGTACCCTACACTTCTCCCCAAAACTTTCAGAGATTGACTTTAAAATCTTGTACTTTCCAAAATTTTGACATTAGCTTTGTCACATGTTCCTATACACATAAAAATGGGAAAGAAGGTTGTAAAGAGGGGTTTTCCTCAATCAAACCCCTATTTGGAATCAACCTTGAAATGAAATAAATTAAATGAGAGTTTTTTTTCATATAACAAATACTAGATCTAAAAAATGAAGTATATCATACCTTGGAAATGAAAATGCTTCTTTGAATGTGATCAAATGTGTTGATGCAATAGCTTTGACTTAACACAAAAACTCAAAAGGAAATCATGAAAGAAAAAAACCTTGTGTAATGGATTTTGTAGTTTTCTACAATGCTTGATTGGAGAGATAAGACATTGAACACTTGAATGCTTAGATGAATATAGATGGATGCTTGAATGTGTGATCTTCTTCCTTGATAGTTGACTCATTTTTCTTGGCCTTCAATGAGGAAAAGAATCTAAATCCATGGAGAATATTGCCTTGAAAACACCTTAAAATTCTTGAATAATGCTTGAGAGCTGATCTTGAATACTTGAATGAAAAATCTTGATTGTGTATGATTTCCTTATGAACATGATATCTGACTAAGGAGAAATAGGGTGTTAAATACCTCTCACAATTTTTTAGGGGTTAAAACTAACTTATGAAAAACTCAAATATGGAAATCCCACCAAGTTGCCCACATGGGACACCCATTAAAATTTGAGCTCAAATGTTAGGGTATAGGTCACCTAGTTGTCCTATATCCACCAATTAGGGCTCAAATTTGCAGCACAAGCCTTGAATACCTAGGAGATACTAGATTTTGAGGTACAAGTGATTTCAAGGTTTGGAGAGATAATAAAGGCCGCAAATGGTATCATAGGGCTTGTGTGATCAAATAAATTGTTGGATTGGAGGAATAAGAGAGGAGAACACTTAGAAATAAGGGCTTATCTTGATTTTAAATGAAGATGAAATAACATATGACCCATATATGAATTTAGATGTCCATTAAGTATCATATGAAGTCCTATTAAGCATGTTAAAATAAAAATACACTAAGGTGGGTGCTAAACAACCATGAAATTGTACACACCTATATGGTGCCTATAATTTATGATGGTATATTTAGCCCTCACTTTAGCAGAGGTATGAAGAAACCTCATGCTCATGGTAAAGGAAACAAGAGAGAAGAGAAGAAGAGAGATGATCATGGGAAAAATGCAAAGAGATAAGGCATCACTAAGTTCAAGGATGTAAGCCCCCAACCAAAGGATCTCAACTTAGAAAAAGACATGCAAGGGAACAAAAACAAAGAAAAGATTTAAGAAAAAATGAAAATGGCACAAACAAAAGAGTTTAGCACTAAAAACAAAACTCCAAATCAACTTGTTGAAGAGACCTCGATCAAGAAAATGTACCAACCACTAGCATCATGTTTGGAAATCTATTAAAAATGAAATAGTGGTCACATGGAAAGGAAAAAAGCATACTTCAAGGACAAAACTCCATTATTTAACTCGATCAAAAAGCTATGAGAGCGTGGAAAGAAAGAGAAAGACCATGAATCCAACAATCTAGTAAGTTATGTTATACTAGGAGATCCATGGGAGAATAAGAGAAGGAAAGAGTAGAAAGGATACCAAGTTGTATTATGATCGTTCCACTCATCCCAAAGAGAGAGTGAATGATACTTGATGATCTAGAAAGATGGGTTATGCAAGTTTGTTCTACCTTGAAAATTTTACACATAGGAGGGCTTATATGATCAATCCCACAAAAATCATAGTCTTTGTATGGATACATTAAAGGTGATCAGTCTAAGGGTCAATAAAAGTGGTCAGTATAAGGACTAAAAAGGTGATCAGTCTACAGATAGATGAAAAAATGATTAGTCTAAGGACCAATAAAAGTAGTCATCTAAGGACCAAAAGAGATCAGTCCTAAGGAAAGCATAGTCTCCTTAGTGATCAATAAGGTTGCATAATGTACAAAGAGATCGCATATATGCCCCCCTCCTTATGACGGTGACATAGAAATATGGTGGCATCGTTAGGAAAAGACAAAAAGGATACCTACCTCCAACAAGGAGATATCCTTAAACAATATTTTATGTCATAACCGTAGGAAAGAGTGAAGACTCTTGTTAGTTAAGGAATAGATAATTATTAAAGGATGACCACAAGTGGGAGGAGACCCTTTAAAGGAAGAGATATTGGCTACAAGTCATCTACCTTTAAGAGGAGTTCTTAAACAAAAATAACATATTAAAGACAAAGAGGGAAGGATAACAAGAATGCACCCTTTTAACCCCCCTCTATGTAGGAAAAAGAGGGATTCTTGATGAAGGATGACACACTCCAAGTCATGGTATTTGTTTAGGATGAACATGATTTTAAAAATAATGAAGAGATTGTGATCAAGGATACACACCTCTTGCATAAGAGAGAATCCCAAATCAAAACAAATAATTCCATATAAGAAAATAATGTCACATTATAAACAAATGTTACCACACCAAGGAATACAGAACCTTGGGGAGAGAAGGAAAATAAGATTGAGAAATAAAACCTTACCCCCCAAGGGTGAAGGAAAAGGAAAACATAATATATTGTATACCCTAAGTGATAGATATTTTATAATAGACATGCACTTTCAAGAAAGGAAAAGGTTGTGAACAAGGATGTACATCTCTTGGAAAAAAGAAAGATCCTTGTGTAAAACAAACAACTCCATGCAAGAAAGGATATCATGTTGTTAAAGAATCAAGTCAAAAAAGGAATAATAGATCTTATGGAAAGGAAGAGAAACAACATATTCTCCCTAAGTGGAATATCATTTATAATAGACATGATCTTTAAGGCGTGAATATGATTGTTAAAAAAAATGATAATTTCTTGCATGAAACAAAGAATCTCATACTAGAAAGAATGTACCACTATAAATAATATAAACCCACAAAGAGAAAAATGGGTCCTATGAAAGGAGAATCTGATATGAGAAAGGATGTCACATTATGAAACTTAGTGGAAAAATCTATTATAAATTATATATACTTCCAATAAAGGAAGAGGCTGCAAAAACAATATCAATATCCTAAAGAGAGAGATCCTCAATAAAAATTCCATGTACGGAAGGACATCATAGTATAAAAATATTCAACCAACAAAGATATAATGGATCCTTTAGAAGAAGGAATGAATAAAATAGAGACATTTCCCTCCAAGAGGAAGGACAAGGGAAAGAACTTATTATGTTGCTCTCAATGATCATCATAGAAAACAAAAAGCCCCCAATGATGTAAGATATTAAGATTACATGATGGAGAACAACATAATAGGAAAGAGGAATGCTAAGGTATATTATTTATATCAAGAAAAAGCATAAGATCCATTGTTAAGAAAATAAGAGATCTATATGCTAAATCTTGAACAAATTGTCTAAATTCCATACAATCAGCAAGAGAATGTTTTTCACCATGATGAAAAAGACAGAAAATCATTACTATAAGGTCTTTGATTCTTTCAAAAATGTGTAAAATAGAAACACTTTTTAGTGTCATATTTAAGTCTCCAAAATATTATCTTAGCTAAAGTTAAACAACCATGAAAAGGAGGTGTAACAAAAGATGGTGTTTGGTGGGGACTCCTCTTCTCTTCTCTTGCCAGCAGCTACTGCTATTGTTGGGACTGCTGGTGGGTCTATGTCTGCTGCGGAAAAACCTAATCATTCTCCGCTAGAAGATATTGTTGATAGGACTGGGGGTGTTGGCTCGACTAGTCCTACTGGAGTTTTGGCTCTTGCTAGTTCTGATTCGGCTGCTCCTCTTACTGATAGATATTTGGTTGGGGGTAATGAAATCTCAGTGCTAGATATGTCATTGTTAGATCCTTCTCCATTGTTGGTTGTTGGTTCTTCATCTTTGGACTCTTTGTGCTGGTAGAATGATGTTGCTAGAGTTGTAGATGGTTGGGTCACTGTTAAAGGTAAAAAATTTAAGAGATCTTCTTCGTCATTTGACATGACCCTTCAGTCCCATAAGAAGGGGACGAGATGATTGGTTTCCTTCTTCTTGCTACTGCTCCCTAATGTTTCATCTTTTGTATAAATATTGGTAGGGTTTCTCTATGCTCGTGGAGTGTGTGATTCTTTTAGGCTTAGGTTGATCTGTCTTGTTTTGGGAACTCTTACTAATCTATCTTAAGCTCCTAAATGTACAAGGTTTCAGGGCCCCTTCAAAACTTGTTGTTACCATTAATCAAAAACAAAAGATGGTGTTGGTAAAAGAATATCTAAAGAAGGTTTGTGGTGTGATGGAGTGGGATTAGAAGAAGGAAAAGTGGTGGCTTGAGGTATAAATCCTAGACCACATCTAGTAACTTGTGTAGGAGAATTTATAGGGATTTTAATACCTTGTTCATTAATACCAAGATCTTGCCCACTATAACCTTATTGAGTAGTAATTTCATAACCCACATTGTAATTAGTCTTTAATGTAGAGGGAGAAGGACATTTATCTTTAAATTTATGAATTTGTTTTGTTTAAAGAGGAATAGGAAGCAAAATGTTATCTTTAGGGAGGTTAGGGTTCTGATCACTATCCCTATCTTCTTTAGGTTGGGAGGAAGAAGAATTTTTATCAAGATCTTCATGTCTAGTTAATGTTATTCTTGGAGACAAATCATCAAGAAAATGTTAAACATCATGATTATGAATAATTCTTTGATAAAAAGAGGAATTTTGTAACTCATCTAAAGAAGTTCATAAACTAGCTTCCTTAAGACTATCCATTAAGGTGGGTGTAGGAGGAGAGGATCTAGGTCTCACAATCATGGGATTATTAGGAGCTTGATCTTTATCCTCATGATTACTAGGTACCATAGGATTAAGTTTATTTATGATAATGCCATATTTAGGTTCATCAAATACCCTTATGTAATCAATAAATTCCATGCATTTCGCTAAATGTTGAATGAGAAAACCACATGAAATATTGATATAAGTCTTGAAACATGCTTTATAAGGAAGAAACATATTTCAAATTCTCATAATGTCATATGGAAGAATGTCATGAAGGAATATAAACATCATAAAATATAAGAAAATATAATCCACTCCATGTGATTGATGAAGAGAAGTAAGGAGAAATGTAACAACATAAGTTATCACACATCGATCTAACTTAGAAAACTACATGATGAAAATTTACCCAAATTAGATCTAAGAATGCAATGTAGTAGATACAAGCACAAAAAAGATATAAAACCAAAATCAAAATGGAAATGTTATAAGTTAGGTTCACTAAAATATAGAATATGGATAAGGGGGAAGACCAAATGTGATGCAAGGGGAATTGTCCTCCTTTTCCTAATTGCACAATTGGAAGGAAAATAAACCAATAGACTCAAGTAGGATATATAAGCATTGAATGAATCAATTATCCTTCGTTGCTAATGAATTGGGGGTAAAGTTCCATTTGGGGGGAAATAATAGAGTGATACAAGACATGATGCAAAATAAGTGAAATGGTGACTTTTGGCATAAATAGACAGACAAAGATAAAATAGAAACTTGCAACAAACATAAATGAAAACTACACTATAGTACTAACTTGTGACTAAAATATAAGCTTATTTTTTAGGGTATAAGTTTTCTAGTCATCTTGTACTCGGGTATAAGTTGCCTAGTCACTCTATACCCAGATATAGGTTTTCTAGTCGCCATGTACCCTACACTTTTGCCTAAAAATTTCACAGATCAAACGTCAAATCCTATACTTTCTAGATTTGCAACAACTTTATAACCTATTCCTACACACATAAAAATGGGAAAGAAGGTTTTAAAGAGGGGTTTGTCTTAGTCAAATCCCTATTTGGAATCAACCTTGAAATGAAATAAAGTAAATGAGAGTGTGATGACATATAGTAGAGGCTAGATCTAAAAAATGAAATATTATACCTTGGCAATGCAAATGCTTTTTTAAATGTGATGAAATGTGTTTATGCAATAGCTTTGACTTAACACAAAAACCCAAAAGAAAAACATGAAAGATAATACCTTGTGTAATGAATGTTGTAGTTTTTCACAATGCTTGATTGGAGAGAGAATAAGTTGAAGACTTGAATGCTTAGATGAATGTGGATGGATACTTAAATGTATGATCTTCTTCTTTGATGGTTGACTCCCTTCTATTTCCCTTCAATGAGGGAAAGAATCTACATCCATGGAGAAGATTGCCTTAAAAGCACCTTAAAATGCTTGAAGAATGCTTGAGACTTGATATTGAATTCTTGAATGTGAAATCTTGATTGTATATGCTTGCCTTATGAACTTGATATCCAAATGAGGAGAAATAGGTGTTTATATACCTCTCACAAAAGTTTAGGGATTAAAACTAACAAAGGATGACCACAAATCTGAAAATCCCACCAAGTTGCCGACATGGGCCACCCATTAAAATTTGAGCTCAAATGTTGAGGTATGGTCACCTAGGCATCCTATATCTAGGTATAGGTCACCTAGTCGTCCTATACCCACCAATCGAGGCTTAAATTTACAGCACGGGTCTCAGATAACTATGAGATATCAAATTCTGACGTACAAGTGATTTTGATGCTGGGAGAGATAACAAAGGCCACAAATTATAGCATAGGGCCTATGTGATCAAACAAATTATTGAATTGGAGGAATGAGAGAGGATTACACTTAGAAATAAGGGCTTGCCTTAATTTTAAACAAAATTGAAATAACATAAGACGCATATTTGAATTTGTGTGTTTATCAAGTTGCATATGAAGTCCTATTCTGCATGTTGAAATGGAAATACACTACTTGGGTGCTAAACAATCATGAAATTGTACACACCTATAGGCTGGTTACAATTTACAACGGTACAAGCACTAACATCATTAACCATCAAATGATAACATAAATCATTAACTAATATCAATGTCATCACAAAATTGACAACAATGCCACAAGGCCATCATGACATGTATGCTAGATAATATAATCAAACAACACTACAGAGTTATTTCACATATAATGTCATCACTGAAACCACAACTATAATTCGCTATCTACATCAATTTAATCATTTAAAGAAAAATAAGGCTATTACAATAGCTAGATGCATAACCAACATATTAATATCAGGAGAATGATAATAGAATAGTCATATAATGACAAACCACAAGGTTTATCCAGAATCATAACAAACAATCATGTTAATGCCACCGCATAATCCAATTACTCAAACTGCAACTTCCATCATGAACAATATGTCCAAACATCACATACCCATCTCAAAAGTTACAAGGCAAAAGGCATACAAGAGGGGCACTACAAAATGCTTAATGTAAGATGACCTTATCAAAACAAACCTAAAAACAAAACACCGTATTAAAAAGCAAATATATAATATATTGCCTAACTCCCATATATTCTATTATAATCCGACTTATAAACTACCCAAAATCTATTCCCAACCATATTATTTTTAATTCAATTCACCATCACTACATACATTTTGTTGTTTGTACTTATTCAAAACAATGTCTTACATTATTACATATGACATGTTTGGCTATTTTCCCACATCAAAAGATGACTAGAGTAAGAAGAAAGTACCCCCAAGAATTGAGATTTCTAAGACTTTTTGTAAATGAAGTCACCCCTATACTTATGAAACCCGTGAACTCTGGAATTTGTAGTACTAAGCAATTCTACAAAGTTGATCATGCAAGTAAGGCTTGATTTTGTAAGGCTTAATGTCTTACAAGCTCACAATGCTGAAGAATCACAGGCACGTTTGAGATCTCAGAATTGTACCAAAAAACAGGATAATAATTATCATTTCCTTGTTGTAGTGGAGAATTTCATGGCTGCCTCTGCCACTCACGGGTAGCAAAAGTTATGAATGCTAAGGAAGTCAAAAATATATATATTGAGGTGACAACCCATTTGGAATAACATGATTCTCTGCTAAGAAAGAGAGGAATCTCCAAATTATGTGAACATTGCAACCATGCTTTTTTGTACAACTAAATATCATCTTCACATTCATGTCAGCAAAACTTTTGTACATTTCTCCAACTTCCTGATGTGAATATAGCAAAATACAAAAGAAGAATTCAAGAATAGGTAGGAGACAACAATAGAGTAGCAATATGGTGTTCGTATTTTCTTTTTTTTTTGGGAACAATGCCCTCAAGCTCCTCCCTTAAAATGTTTATGCCTCTTTTCGTCCTTGATCATGGAGTTGTCTTACATGTTTTTGTTTTCCTTTATAAGATAAACCTATAGAATCACCACACCTGTAACCAAATTTAGCATCTAATCGTCTCTTTCATTTATCATTCTACTTATAGCATCCTCCATATTATTTTTCTTATTGTGAGTCTAGCTAGATTATCTTAAAGTTTGTATTCTTATATTAAATCATTAGTTTGTCAATCAAAAATATATTTCTAAATATTTTAATTGAAGATATTATATAATAACATTCAAATTATTATAATTTCATTTTTTTAAATTATTATTTCTTACAATTGATAAATATTTATAATGGGATTATGATTATAGTTTTACATAAATTTGTTAAGAATATTAATTGCTACACATGTAAAATCTTATGTTATGGATTAGTCTAACTAATATTGAGAATCTTAAATAATTATTTCAAACTTCAATTTATAGTTTGTGATTATGAAAAATGACTATGTTGTATAAATTATTATAACTTGACTAATAACATGGTCATAAATGATATAGTTAATTTGTATCGTTCTTGTAATTATATACTCAATTGGTATCTGCTCTGCAACAATTTTATTCATGGTGGTGGATAGGTCATGACTCAATCGATGGATTATGAAGGCCTCCCATTTTGATGTTGTTGGTGTTACTCTAACGGTCATCTAGAAATAGATTGTGCTCTTTCGCGGCGTAAATGTGCTTCCACTTGGTGGAAGGATGTTAATGATGATCTTTTAACTGTCCTAGCTTGTGATTCTTTATCTAATGATGCATCACAGGCTAATGGTGTCTTCCCTCTAGATTATGCTCCTACTACAGATCTAGCCTCCTCAGCCCTTGTGAATCCCAATCTCCCTACTACTGATGCAGCCCCCTCAAGTCATCTGGACCCTTCTCCATCTATTACTTATGCTCTACTCCAATATTCAGGTAAAGATGTGCAACCTTCTCAGTATTTTTTCCTTGTGTCAATAGTCTCACAAAGGGGGTCGCACCACCTGTTCCCCCTTGTGGGGGATCCCAATGGTAGAATTGTCTGGACGATTGTCCATGGGTTTAGGAAAAATCATTCTTCGGGTTCTCTTTCTCCTCCCCACATTGTGGGTGAGTTGTTTACCCATTGTTGATGTGGGTTTCTAGCAATTTTGCTAGTGTGCCTTAGGTGGGGTACTAGCTTATGTACCAGTGTTTTGTTTATGGTCTTTTATTGCCCTTGGTGTAAATGACCTTTCTGGTCTATCTTTATAAGGTCCAACACCCATGTTTATGTTTTCAATGTGTTGTTGATCTCTATTGATTCTTATGGGTTGTGGCTGTGTAAGGGACGTCAGCCTTATTTTTCTATTATTTATATCAAAAACAATTTTGTTTATGTGAGATATTGGTGACACTTACTTACCTTAATTGTATATTTGTTCTCATTCTCTCTCTAGATAAAAATCACCACATGAACAAATTGTTTATTCTTGTGAGGTCAAGGAGTAATGTACCTAAGAGATGTATCTAATGAAATCTTTTTAAGAATAGAATCAGGTTTTATAGCATGACAAAGTTTGATCATGAACAACATAACATGAATGAGACATCTATAGAATAAAACAAAATTTATGAATAAAATATTTGTACTTATAATATTATTTTATATTTTTTATATATTGTACATTACATTTAAGAATATATTTTTTAAATTTTATTTTTTATGATATTTTGTCTATATATAACATTCTTATCACATTCTATATAGACAGGGAAATGTCTCTATATTGGTGACAAGGTAGAGACATTTCTATATAATCTATGTTCCTTTTTTTATCTTTTGTAAATGGTTTCGGGGTCCATTCAAAATCTGTATTTACTTCTATCAAAAAAACATGTGAGAAGTTTAACAAAGATGAGAGAGACTCTTAATGCAACATCTCTCCCATGCACATCTTTTTTAAACTCTGCTACCATCGATGGTCAAGGAGGTGTGTTATAGGGCCTTCTACCTAGCCCACGCCCTATTGTCGTGTTTGATAATCCTTCTATGTGGCCTCCTTTGTTGAAGATGAGATCTTTTCTAGCAGTTGTTGCTAATGGATTGGATCATATTGCTGGTGCAAGTGACTCTAGGGTTCATGAGCCTTATGTTGTTTAGGTGTTTATCTTATGGTTTGGTGTTAGTGGTGATGCATCTACATACTCTTTCTTAGAATTCTTACAATACACCTGTCCTTGGGTCTTCTAGTGGGGTAAGTGTGCCAAGTTGGTGAAAAACAATTTGGGTATAAGTGGCCACTTTTTTTTCTAAAATTAGCTAAACTTGAACTTGGAGGAGTAATTTGAGACTTGCGCAATCAAAATTTGAAGATCTTAAACAACATGAATTGTATTACTCTAAATCTAGTTTTTGAACTACTAAAGTTTCTTAAAAATGAACAAGATTAAGGAGGTCAAATCCTTTGCGCACCAAAAATTGTTCCTATTTATTCAGAAAAATATAAAATAGTGTCTAACGTGCACTTCAAAAAAGATATAGCTGAATTTAGTAGTTTGAAACCCCTTTGGTAGAAATATAGAGTGAGAGCTATAAGTTGTGTATTTTTTTGTAGTTTTTCATTCAATATTTAATATAAATTTTCAAAGTGGACGCATCTTCAAAATTGGGTACCTATTTGTGCGCATCAAATAACTTGCACCAAACCCATAAAAAGTTGATTTTTTTTTTTAAATTGTAAAGAATGGAGTGTAGGAAAATATTATATAGTTTATTTCCAATTTGGACAAGTAGGTCAACAGTTAGAAAAAAATTGATACACATGTCTCTAAGAAGTCTGGAGACATTGTCAAAAAAATTTAAAGATTAATTTGTTAATATTGTCCAAATATTTAAAAAATATAGTTAGAAAGCACATGAGATGTGTGAAATTATGCTCGTAATTTTAAAAATACACACTTAATAATGCATAAATTGACGATGATGAAGTTGAGAAACTATATTTAAAGGAAAAAAAAACACGTCAAAACAAGGGAAATGAATTTCCTTGGCCAAAGGGCTTTTCATTCAAGCCTAAGTACAAGCCTAAATGCGTATGCAAAAAATGCATACATGGTTTCAATTCAAAAAACGTGGACAGGTTTTTATATTTAAAAACCACTATAGGTTTTAACCCTAGGCATTTGTTTTACATAAAGTTATACAAATATATGCATATGGATATGGATATGGATATGTATGTTATGTATATTTATGTATATATATGTATGTATTTGTGTGTGTGTGTGTGTGTGTGTGTGTGTGTGTGTGTGTGTGTGTGTGTATAATCTATATTTGTGTATCTATATATGTCCAAAATCAAAATCCTTGAGTGAAATTTAGTCTATGTGTCCCAAGTAGTAGAATTTAAGAACACGAAGAATGGTGAGAGTGAAATATTTAGTCTACATCTATTGGTATCCTCAAGGGAAAGTATTCTATAAGAAAATAAGTGGAAGGAATGGATACTTGACTACCTTTCCTCAACATTTTGTGCAATGAATTATATGTAGTTAGTAATTTTAGATCCATAGTAAGTAGGTGCAAGTCCAAACTTGTTCCTCTTCTATGGGCAAGTTGCACAAGCTAATAGATGGGAGTCTATGGGCTCTAGAAGGGATTATTACACTATCACCTTATTGCATGAAAGAAAATGCAAGTGGAATTGATAATTTTATGAGTAATGCACTTGGAGCAATGGACATTCCCATGCTAAAACCCCTTGATGTAGATTTCAAAGTCATAACAAGGATTTACAAATATCTTCACCATTTTTATTAGAAATATAGCTCCTTAAACTTTCTCAAAATCCTCACTCACCTCTCTCTCTTCTTCTCTCTTTTTCTCTCTCTTTACCTATCCAAGTCTCCATTTATCTCTATCTTTCTCTCTCTATCTTCCCAATATTATTATAATTATCACTTTACATCCTAAGAAGGTGGAAGGGGTGAAGGACTAGAGCTTGGTCACATTCATCCACAAGTCATTTTTTTCTCAATGTACAAGTCTCTTGGATCTCACAATTATTCTCAAATTAAAGAATAAGTAAGTGTCTTTTTCAAGTAAATTATTTCACAAGATTAAAAAAAAAGACTGTATGTTTAGGAAAGGTCATATTTTAACTATTTTATTCAAATAGTTATTCAGACAAAACTTCTACAAAGGTCAAATTTGCTTGACATCCTAACCCTTTGGATCTAAGTAGTTAGACATAACCAATTATATGTGTGCCACATTCCCCCTCTCTCCCTCACTTTCCTCCTCTCTCCCTCTCTCTCTCCTCCCTCTCTCCCTCTCTCCCACCTCTTGAAATTTTCATTATGTGATTTCCCTTACCCATCTATAATAGACAACAAACTATATGTTTACAATGGATTTTCATCTGAAATCTATATATAAATCACTAACCAACAAAATATAACCTTATGCACCTAATAATATTCAAGCTTTCATTTATAGAAACTTGTTGTAATTTGTTAACACTAGATTTGAGGGGAATAAATTTGAAGATAATGTGAAAATATGTGGGGGTAAAAGCACAATAATCTATCACCTTTTAGGACAACTTATCAGCACAGCTGAATTTTAGTATTTCTAACTAAAAATTAATTTTGGCCAAACATATGGTCTAGCTAGATTCATTATAGTTAAGTTAGATAAGGTTTTTAACTTTTCCAATTGGAAATGTCTATTAAATGCATGTTTTATACCACTTTGAGGCTAATTACCGAAGAAATAAAATTATTTCAGAAAAGTGATGTTTCAATAACTCTAAGAATTTTTAATGATATTTTTTTTAAAATAAAAAAATACCCTTTTGTAGAGATCAGAGTCAAAAATATCTCTTATAGATTTTATAGTCTTTTAATTATACATAGTCTATTATAATTAAAAAATATTGCAAGTAGGTATTTTAACAGTCAAGGAGATGTTGATTCGGAGAAAGAAAAAAAATAGTAAAACATATTAAATAAATTTGAAAAACATAT
>MU226542.1:952071-972563 GCA_018584345.1 Thuja plicata
TTTGTTATGAAAAATATGGCGGGAGATGAAAACTGTCAATTTCAGGTGAGTTGAAATTTGAATTGTTATAAAAGAGAAAATATAGGTCACAAACCAATTTTTATTTCTTCATGCACTAGCTATATATATCATGTATAACATATTTTGAAATTAGGGGAAAAAATGTTTATTTACATATAATGTTTTGGCGGGAACTAGACCCCTAATTTTCAGCATGTTTCTGCAACTGAAAAATTGTCTTTAAACATTAAAAAAAAAATCAAAACTTATTCAAAAAAAATATTAAAAATATTAATCATAAACTTCATCAATTTTAAAACATTTTATTAGTTTACATCATCTTCAAATTCCAAACATAAATGTCACTTTTATACTATTGAAGCTAAACAACTTTGATTTTGTCGTCCTTTTCCTTTGTAAAAGGGTGACAGATTATTGTGCTTTTACCCGTGGGTGTGAGATTTAGCAAGGTTTTAAATCAACCTTCCTCTGGTGGACAAGAAACATATTTGAGATAGTATTATTAACACTAGATTAAAATATTCCTCATAATGTTGTAATAACACCATTGAAGCATGAAGACATTCCTCATAATGTTGTGCTCTCTCTCTCTCTCTCTCTCTCTCTCTCTCTCTCTCTCTCTCTCTCTCAAATTGAAACTCTTGCCACATTCAGTTGCAAGATTGATAAGGAAAATAACAACCATATTTTTTTTTGGAAAATATATTCAACCAAATATTTTCTATTATTGTAGGTCACTATCCCCCAAGAAATATAGAATATGTGGAAAAATATATATGGAGCATCTTTGAAGTCCAAATAATTTTGAAGATGTTGTGGAAGGATGTGGGCATGAGCTTTTTCAAGTTTTCAAATCATCCCTCCTCTGCTAGACAAGAAACATATTTGCATTAGAATTTGATAATATTGGATTTAAACATTTGGGTTAAGGATGTTAGAATGTGAAGTTGATTCCATTCATGGTTTTTTCATTTATATCAATATATCCTATGCATATTTATGTTTTAATTGTATTGGTTGATGTGTACTGATATCCTTCACATATCGGTAGAAGTGTTCATTGAAGATTGTGTCTTAGATATTCATCCTTATCATTTTCATTGGTGGTCCTACTTTTTGTGCAACATATGGTGGACCATTTATTTGGGTTCAGTCTTATTTGGAGCATTTTTGTTCATGTTTTAGTCCCAATAGCTACTATGTAATGAGTTCTTCATATTCATTGGTACTTGAGGATTTTTAGATGATGTAGCATGTTGTTATATATGAGGCATGTTATATTGATCGAAGTGGTCCACATTTCATTCCTTAAAACTATTGGAATGTCTTTGTGTGACCTATTTCAAATTATTTTGGCTAACATGGTTGATGACATCAAGTAGTATAAGAAAAGTGTTGATTTTAGTTTTTTGTATGGCATATGTGATCCTTGTATGCGAGCTAATTGTGAATATGTTTACATGAGATCTATGTTGGTGATCGTGAGTGTTGATGCAATCAGTAGCATACTGATATATAATTTTTGTATTATAGTGTGTTGGTAATAGTGATTTTAGTGGTGGATTCAGTTTCTTTTCATATATTCTAAAAGTGAGCCTTATTCATTTGTAAGGGTAGTTATTCTTATTGGTAGTGAGCTAACCTGTAGTGAGAATAAACAGCAGTGAGCCTTTGTAAAAATCACCTTAATTGGTGTCACCTTCACCGATGTTCCATTTCATGAGAATTAGCTTCTCTCTGCTTTTTCCTATTTTGGGTTTCCATATAAATATTGGTGTTCTTTGTGTCAGTGTTTCTGTGCTTTCATGTTCATATATGTTATGAATTTTTGATGTATTTAACTGATAGATTAAAATTTGATATTGTTGTTGTTTATGAATTTACTGAAAAAGTAAAAGTTTTATAAAGTGTGTAGGAATAATTGATTCACACCCCCCCCCTTCGCTCTCATTTATTCATCCTATTCAAAAAAGGAAACTTGACCCTTTCATATTTGTATCCCTAAAGATGAGTCCCACAGGCATTTTAGGGTTAGAACCATGAACATGTATAAGGAAAATAATGTGTATACATTACTTAGAGTAAAAGTAGATAGGTAGAAAGTGTGAGGGAGGGAGAGTGGGAAGGGAGAGTGGGAAGGGAGAGGAGGTAAAGAGGCATAGGAATGGATAGGGTAGAAAGGGGAAAGAAAGAGAGAAAGAGAGAGGGGGGAAAGGAAGACAAGAGGGAGGAGAGAGGGAGAGATAAGTGAAGATGTAATATCAACTTGATTAGTGCATAAGCAATATCAGCTTAATAAGTGTAGGCTTTTTGTCATTAATTAATCTAAGAAAGAGAGAGGGAATGAAAGGGAAAAAGAGAGGGTGGAAATTGAAAGACATAGAATTTGGAAGAAACTTAAGTACTTTGTAAGTAGAAAATTTATCTTCAATTATAATCTCTCTCACATATTTCAGAGAAGCATGGTGAAAATTCTTTACATTAAATTTTTGTAGCTCTTCCCTCCTTTTGGTCCAAGAATTGGCTTTCCTAGTCAGTAATACTATGTAAGAGACAATAGATTGTAGTGATTTAGCAAGGGTACACCTATGAGATTTTGTTGCTGCCAAATTCATAGAGAGAGAGATGGATGGATGGATGGATGGAAAAAACAAGTTATTAGTCATGTCGTGTGTTAAAAAATAGGTACACTTGAGGAAGATCTAGGATGGCACATGAAAATTTTCAAAAAGTACCAAAGTTTGATGGATCAAATTATACATTTTAAAAGGCGTGTACAAAATCATATTCAGAATGTATGTGAATTGGTATTTGGGAAATTACTAGCAAGGATGCAATCCTTTTCCTAGTAATTCATCTACTCTAGATAAGATCAAGTTGCATGAGATTTATATAAAGGTTACAAAATATTATTATCAGTGGCTTAGTGATTCAAAGTTGTTGAAAACCATGAATTATAGAACAAAAAAGAATATTTGGGAAAAATTAAACTATGTTTATAAAGGAGATAAGAAGATAAAGAAAATTAAGTCGTAGAATCTTTAGTACAAATTTTAAACCCTAAGAATATATGAAAATGAAAAAAATGAAGGTTATTGTACAGTAAGAAAAATGGTGGTAATAGGATGATGAAGGAATATGTGTGAGATCCACCTTTTCCTAGTTGCACAATCAGAAGGAGGATGGTCCAATAGGCTCAAGTAGGACTTAAGTGTACAATGGGACAGTGATCCTCTATTAATAATAAATTGGGAAGAGCAATATTTGAGGGAATAGGATTAACCAAAGTAAGATAGGGGGT
This sequence comes from Thuja plicata, assembly GCA_018584345.1. Classification (NCBI taxonomy): domain Eukaryota; kingdom Viridiplantae; phylum Streptophyta; class Pinopsida; order Cupressales; family Cupressaceae; genus Thuja; species Thuja plicata. The sequence continues at coordinate 955,394 of MU226542.1, forward strand.
AAATAAGGTAAATGAAAAATTTTAGGAGAAAAAAATAGACAAAAATCAAATAGGAACCTATAATGAACGGAAAAAGAAACTACAATATAGTACTAACCTCTGATTAAAATATGAGGTTTTTTTAGAGGGTATAGATCACCTAGACATCCGATACCCATGTAAAGGGTGCCTTCACATCCTGTACCTTGCACTTTTGCTTGAAACTTCCAAAACTTGTTTGTCAAATTTTGTACCTTCCTAATCTATAATGATAGGTTCACCCCCTAATCTTGCACACAGAAAAATAGGAAATTCCTGGGTTGAAGGGATTTTTCCTTAGTCAAACCCCTACTTATGAATTAACCTTTAAATATAAATGAAATTGTGTGAAAAATATTATTTAAATGTAAAGGTAAATGTTAGATCTACCTTGAATCTGCATTCACAAACTGATATTGAGATCACACACATTTATGAAGATTCTTGTATGTTTCTTGAATGTAGTTTATTATCTTTGGAATGTATGAAGGAATCAAGGATGTCTTTCACAAATGCATGGATATATGAATGTCACTCCAAGATCTTCAATATTGTATACTTGATAAACTCTTACTTGGAAAAATTGATGAATGAAATGCATGTAGATGGACAAAAGGATCTTCTTTCTTGATTGAGAACTCCTCTACTTGGCCTTCATGGGAGAGAAGCTTTCTACAATGGAGAAGATTTCCTTCAAAATTTCCTTGGATGGTTGAATAATTCTTTAAGCTTCATCTTGAATACTTGGATGCAAAATTGTAGGAGAACACTTGACATCTTAACCATGGTTCTTGAATTATTGCTTTTGGTTACCAAAATAAGGATATATAAGCCACTTATATACCTCTCACAATATTTTGAGGGATGAAACTAACATGAGCTTACTAAAAATATGGATATCCTATAAAAACATCATAATGAGCCACTCATTCAAATCTGGGCCCAAATGTTAGGGTATAGGTCACCTAGGTATCCTATACCTAGGAAAATAGGAACAAATTTTAAGGGGGAGTTAGGAATAAATTGAATATGCAAAAAGAAAAAAAAAACTAGGTTGTTGGATCAAGTATAATGGGCATGAAAACTTTAAATCACCAAAATGGGGTCTGATAGAGAATCTAACTATAGGTGCTAACTTTTTAGGATGGTACATTTAGCCCCCACTTTAGTGGGTGTATGGGAAAACCTCATGCTCATGGTAAAGTAGATAAATGGATAGGAAAATCTTTATCAAGGTCAAGGAGAAAAGGATGCACCAATCCCTCAAACTTTCTTAGGTCCTCATCAAATCCAAAAACAAGATAAAAGAGGAAACACTAGAGATAGACAGACAAAGAGAGAGATGACCAAATAGCCTGGTAAGGTTTTACTTATTATGGGTCACACAAAGAGAATGAACTGCTACAAAAAGATGGAATTAATAGTCTAGCAAGCTATGAGATGCTAGTCAACCCATCAGTAAAAGACAACCAAGTGAAGCATAGTCCACTAGGAAATCCTAAAAGAGGATGATTCCTTAAGGAAAGCTTTGTCTCTATTAAGGGATCCTAAGAAAATATTAGTCTTAAGGAAAGCATAGTCTTTGAAGAGATCTATAAAATGAGGACCAGTATTAGGATCCATTGAATAAAGAATAGGGCATGATAATGTAATTTAAATATGAATCCAAGGGAAAAAAATTTCCTTAGCCATCTGCATAAGAGATTGCATTGAATCATTATGTGTGTCAAAAAAGTGAAACAAGGAGCGGAGTGTATGCTCTCACATTAAAGAGAATGCAAACACCTTAATAGAAGAAATGTTTGTAATAGAGAATACATTCACCCACAAGAGATGCTCCCACTATGAGATTCCCCCAAGAAAAGACAAACCAAGAGAAATGAAACACATGAAAAGATAACACAAAAGGAATCTACTAACTCTGGGATCAGTATGATCATATGATAACTCATGTATATCAAGAATTATATCAAAATGAATTGACATCATCCATAAAATGTAGTAGAAATACAAGAATAAATGAATAAGATCACATACGATATACAAATAAGATCCTTTTTGGGCCTCCATTGTGGAGACCAAAAAGAATGGTTGCTACCATTTTTCGTCATCCCCAATCAGAAAACATAGGAATACTTACAAATAATACCGCATGCACGACATGACATGTATATAACATATAAAATAAATAAGATATAAATAGAAGAATTTCACAACAGGTCGATTCCTTTATCACCTTACGCCAATGGAACAACAAGGTTTATTTAAATAATTATAAATAAAACTCCTAACAAGAAACACATCATAGGGGAAGCACAACACAAAAAAGAATCCACCATACAAGAGGAGATAGTCAAGCATATCGCTTGCCCCCATCTTGATTCATACTATTTAGGGAAGGTGGGAAACATGAAAGAGTATCAATGAAAAACATAGAAGATGGAGATATCACAAGTTCCAAACAAGAACCATCCTGTAATGATGAGTCACTTTGTTTGTCACTAGGAGCAAGAGTTAATTTTTTTATAAATTTTGCAAGTAAATCATGATTAAAATCAATAAGCTCATACATATCATTAGAATCACTAGCATGAATATCATTTGCATTAGAAATATTGATATCATCATCATCTTGAGAGTATCTTCTTCATCCAAATTAATCAAAATAGAATCTAACAAATGAATAGAATCATCATGTTTGTTCAATTTCATCTTCTTTAGATTAACTTCCTCCCTTGCGCTATGCATAGGTTGGTCCAATGGAATCAATGCATTAGATAGTGTCTTAGGGGAGGAAAGGATTTGGGAAGAAATACTATGGGCTCTAGCATAGCCTCTATGGTGGTGTCCATGAGAAAAAGAGTTATGTTTAGTTTTTATTGAGATTTGAGGTGGTTTAGGATTAGTCAACATTGGGTCCTTTTTTTTCTTTAGGAGAAAGAACTGAAGGCACCACATTGGGTTGAGAGATAGAATTTTTTGGGTGTTTGTAAGCTATATGAGGTAGAATTGAAGCATAAATTGGAGGTATAGGAGGTCTAGGAGGAGTTCTAGGTCCAAAGCAAGGATATGGAACTATATAAGGATTACTAAGTTCACAGATATTTTTTACTTTTAGTTTTTTATAGGATACAAAGAAATTAAATTTACGAGACTGAATTGGTAGAGAATAATTCAAGGTCAAAGTTACCTTGACTAGATAAAAGATTGATAGAGACTATGGTTAATTGTGATGATTTCTCCATCATAGGGAAATTTCAAACACTTATGGATAAGAGAGACTATATATTTCATGGAAGTAAGCCAAGGAAGGCAAAGTATAACTCCAAACTAATCGATAGTTGGTATGAAAACAAAGGTGACATCTAAGGATTTATTACCAACTTCTATGAGAAAGGTAATATAACCATGGGTATGATAAGTGGAACCATTAAATTGTTTGATTATCTCATCAAATTTTTCATAATAATCTTGTTGGAGGTGTCTTGGGAAAAGATGTTCTTCAGTTATAACATTCACCATGCAAGTAGGATCTATAAGGAATTCACGAGAGGGAAGATCATTAATATTTGCAACAATGAAAAGAGAACCATAAAGTGCTTTAATAGTCTCACTAGGATCAAATGTAATGCAAAGCTCAAGTGTTGGTTTAGGTTTATATTTGAATTAATCAATAATATTACCAACATTATTGGCCTTGATACAATCAACATCATAGTTCAATGTAGTAGGGGGATCAACAATAGTGGTGGAAGAAGAATGCAAATAATGGGTAGAATCAATGGTATTGGTAGAATAAGAAAGTAAAGGATTAGAATCGATTTGCAAGTTTTGGTTGGAGGGGAAACATATTTGTTTCCTTGATCATTAACACCCTTAATAGATATATAATTAGAATCAATAAGGTCTTGAATAATAGACTTCAAACGGAAACATTTTTAGTATCATGGTTGGGTTGACAGTGGTATTGGAAAAAAATGGGATCAAAGTTTTTTCAATTTGTTTTGAAGGATCAATTGTCTTAATTAGAGGAAGTGTTAAAATATTAGCATTAATAAACTTAAACATCAAATTATGAGAAGATTCAGAAAGAGGTGTACAATTATGAGAAGGTCTAAAAATAGATGACAAAGGAGCCACACCTATGAATGCAGCTGCCACTTGCGCATTAATATTATTTGATGAATTATTGATCTTGATGAAGACCTTAGTTTTTTGAAACTTTTGAAAAGGTTGGGATATGGCATCACTCTTATCAATCATAGCCAGTAGAGTGGTGCTCTCAAATTTAATCACTTGAAGTTGATAATTATAAATCACTACACACAATTGTGTAAAGGAAGAGAATTCAGAAAGCAATATCTTATCTCTAATATATTTTTGTAGATTAGAAATGAAAATATGTTGCACATAAATATTATACATAGGATAATAAATTTGAACATGAAAATTCTTAAATATACCAATGAAATCAATCACTTTTTATTTACCACCCTTTTTACAATGTATCAAATCAGTCAAAGAAATATTAGGACTAATATTATTTTGGAATTGTTGAATAAAATCCTTAGCAAATTTTCAAAAAGAATCAATAGATTAAAGAGGTAAAGAAAAATACCATTGAAAGGATATATCTCGAAAGGTTCTAGTAAATAGTTTATCCATGAAGCTATGGTCATGATAAAAATCACTACACAATGTTTGAAAGGTTTTCACATGAGTCAAAAGATCACCTTTTTAATTAGAAGTCTTCAAGTGAGGTATTACATGTATTGAAGGATAACAACATGAATGATATCTAAGGAACAATTACTAGGATGTCACGTGTGGGAATATTAAATTTGGATTGAGTCATGGAGGCAATTTTTTTTTGCAAGGATGAAATGGTTTGAGAAATACTATTGATAGTGGATTCAGTAGAAAGATTGGTATGAGATATGTGTGAAAGGTTTGGACCATTATGGAAAATGGAAGGAACATTGGAATATGAAAATGGGACAATATTTTAGGTAGGCATGGATGAAGGTTGGTAAACACATGGACCACTTGAAGGGGGAATGTGATTAGAATTTAGGAATTCTTCCAATACTAACATGTGTAGTATTGATTTTTGTAACGGATGTAGTCATGAAAGGTGGAGCATAAGTAGAAACATTAGGTAATGAAGTAGGAATAGGAATATAAGTCTCAACACTAGTTGGAGGTTGAGTTAAAGCAAGGTCTTGAGAACACTCTTTAATAGGTTTAATATTACTATCAATAAGAAGGGAAATAGTGCATAAAAAATTAACACCATGTTCATCATTGTGAATAAACTTCCTCAAACCCTCTACTAAAGAGATGAATTTCATATTATAATTCTCTTGACCTAATCATTTCTCAAATTTTTAAAATTTATGGGATAATTTTTGCACTTGGAGGGGAGGTACTCTTAAGGTCTGATCTTCATCGTGATAAGAGTGAGAAGAAGGATTATCAATAAGAGTAGGAATGCCATTAGTAGGCATGTATGTCTCAGAACTCTAGGAAAGAAAGAGGACTTGGGATCAAAGGAACTCATAAGTTTATGAATTGAATGCTATATGTAGGACTCAATGTTAAATAACCCATGAACAAGGAAAGGAAAGATAGATGTGTCTAACAAATGCAAGTTTAAAATTTAAATAAAATATGCAAACACTCATTAAATTTATGCAATATAAATGGAATTATAAAATATAATTGAACATAAAATCTAATGAATAACACATCTAAAACCATCAAATCAAAAGATAATACAAAGAAATATAACACTAAAAAGTAGAATGGAAATGTTATAAGTCGGCTTCACCAAAATGTACAGTAAATAAAAAGGGTGGTTAAATAGGATAATGAATTAATATGTATGAGATCCACACTCTCCTAATAGCACAATCGGAAGGAAGATGGCGCAAAAGGCTCAAGTAGGAATTAAGCGCTAAATAGGTCAGTGATCCTTTGATGATAATGAATTGGGAAGAGATAGATTTGAGTGAATAGGATTGACCAATGCAAGATAGTGGGGTAAATAAGCTAAATGAAAATCTTTAGTAGAAATACATAGACAAAAATCAGACAAGAACTTGTAATGAAAAGAAATAAAAACTACACTATAACATTGGCCTGTTATTAAAATTTGAGGTTATTTTGGAGGGTATAAGTTTCTTAGGAATCCTATACCTAGGTATAAGGAACCCTATTGTCCTATACCCTAAATTTTTTCCCACAAGTTTTAGTATTTGTCCATCAAATTATGTAGCTTCTAGATCTATAACGGTAGGTTTGCCACCTATACTTGCACACAGTAAAATGAGAAATTGTTGGGTTGAAAGGGGTTTAAATAAAGATAATATATTTTAGAATGCCTAAAAAACCTAGGTCATATAAGAATGGGGGTCTTCACCAAAAATAATGAAATGTGTTACTAGATTTCAATGCAGATTCAAACCCTTGTTCAGGAATCGTCCTTGAAATATAAATGAAGTTGCATGAAAAGAAAGTATGTAAATGTAAAGGTAAAAGTTTAGATCTATCTTAAATATACCTTCAAAAATGGATATTGAGATCACACATATTTAAGAATATGTTTTTATGTTGCTTGAATGTAGTTTTTGAACTTTAGAATGTAAGAAGGAATCAACAATGCCTTTCACAAATGCATAGATCAATGAATGACACTCAAAGATCTTCATTGTTGTATGCTACATAAACTCTTACTTTGAACAATGGATGAATGAAATTCATGAATACATACAAAATCATCTGTTTTCTTGATTTATAAATCCTCTAATTGGCCATCATGGGAGAGAGGTTTCCTACAATGGAGAAGATTTCCTTCACAATTGCCTTGGATCCTTGAAGAATGCTTGAAACTTGATCTTGAACACTTGAATGCAAAATTGTAGGAGAGAACTTAAAATATTGATCATGCTTCTTCAATTATTTCTTTTGGTTACCGAAATAAGGATATTTATGCCACTTATATACCTCTCACAACATTTCGGGGGTTAAAACTAAGACAGACCAACTACAGATCTAAAAATCCTATTAAAACATTGTAATGGGCCACGCATTCAAAATTGGGACCAAATGTCAGGGTATAGGTCACCTAGGTGTCCTATACCTAATAAAATGGGAAAAAAATTTAAGAGGAGTTGGGAATAAAGAGAATATGTCAGAAGAAAAGGAGCCAAGTTGCTATATCAAGCATAACATACATGAAATCTCAAAAAGTGCCAAAATCAAGCCTTATCGAGCATCTAATTATATGTGCTAACCTTTTAGGTTGATACAGTTACTTATACCTAGTGAATGAAGTTGTGAGTGCAATGAGACATATTGGAAGAACCATAGAAGATCATTTTTTTGTGAGGAAAGTAATGAGAAACATCCATAGAGCCTACAAACCTATGTTGTATGTTATTAAGGGAAGCCATGACATAAACATCTATACATTGTCCATCACCTCTATGTATCAATACTTTCTTTTAAGATATCAAAATTTGAAGATAATCAACATGCCAAGAAGGATGGTTCATTCAATGATACAAATAAGGTTGAAGATGTACATCAGACAAAAAATGATCTAGATGATTAAGAAGGTAACTTTATAAGAAAACTAAAGAAGGGATTGAAAATGTATAATTATACATTATCCTTCAAATTTTTTAATTATGGAAGAATAGGCCATTATGATGTTAGATATCCTTTTGAGGGTAATAATTCTAAGAAGCTTAATTTTGACAAAAGAAAGGATAGTTATAGAAGAGATGGAAAAAATACATAAATAGATAATAGAGATAAGGGTAAGAAGATTTTTTTCATACTCATTCATCAGAAGAAGAAGATACAAATAATTCAAATGATAAAATACTATTTTGGCTATTAAATAAAATGGTAGTGACTTATATAGAACTCAAAATGTTGCAAAAAAGAGTAAAAGACCAACAATTGTGAGGACTTCCATGCATGCAAGAGAATAACCTAAGTATTGAATAAATAATTCTAGATATTCAAATCATATGAAAGTGAGAGATTGAAGTTTATTGAATTTGTAAAGTTTGATGGTGGATTAGTTAAGCTTGTTGGTGAAGAGGTGGCACCTATCAATGGTAAGAGAGTCATATCCATTCATGGTAAGCATAAGACTGGTGATTTTTATTATGTTAAAGGATTAAAACATAATAGTTTGAGTGTGAGTCAGACATGTAGTAAAAGGCTACAAACTTATCTTTCATGGCTCCAAATGTGAGATGAGAAAGGGTTTTGGAACGCTAGCTGAAAAAGTTATAAAGATAGATGGAAATGACTACTACATAAAAGAAAACATAGGAATCAATTGTTTGTTGGCGCAGAGTAATGAATGTTGGTTATGGCACAAGAAAATGAGACACATTAATTTTGATAAGATGGCGAAGATCAGTTCTTCTCAAGCTGTGAGAGATTTGTCAAATATCCTCAAGCCTACTAATACTATGCGCAAAGAATTTAAGATGAGAAAATAGACAAGAAAAAAGTTCAAGAACAAGGAGTGATCTACTATAAAACCTTTGGAGCTAATTCATACAAATTTGTGTAGACCTACAAGGAAAACACGATTGAATGGTAAAATATATTTTATATTTCTCAATGATGACTACTCTATAATGACATGAGTTACTTTCTTAAGAGTAAAATCATAAGCTTTAGATATATAAAATATATTCAAGAATTTGGTTGAGAATCAAGTAGAAGCTCAGTTCAAGTGTTTGAGGTATAATAGAGGTGGTGAGTTTACATCAATTGAGTTTGATATATTTTGTGAAAAGTAAGGCATTAGAAGATAATTTTATGATCCCAAGATTCAAGAACAATTTGGAGTTGTTGAAAAAAGAAATAGGATTATTGTTGAGATGGTTGGGATATGTTGAAAGATGATAAAATATATAATGTATATTGGAGAGATGTTGTGCATATTGTTGTTTATCTTCTTAACATGGTACCAAGTAAGACTAAACCACACAAAGACACCTTATGAGATTTTTACTGGAAAGGAACCTATTATCAAGTATATAAAAAAATTTCAAAGTAAGTGGTACATTAGAATAGGTGAGGAAAATTTGGGAAAGTTTGATGCAAGATTAAATGAAGGAATATTTTTGGGATATTCCATAAAAAGAAAGTATGTCATTGCCACAACAAAAGGCTTAAGAAGATTGTGGAGAGCATGAATGTCAAAGTAAGTAAAGAATGAGATGATGATACTCCAATGTCTAAGATTGAGTTTGAAGATTTTCTTGTTGTTCCAATAAAAAAAATGTTCCAAAAGAAAAAGAAGGATCAAATAAAGAAGAAAATGAGCTTAAACAAGCACCTAAGACAAATACAAAGTATGTGAAAATAAATATTCAAAAAATCAAATAAATGGAGATAAAGACAAAGGTGTTTAGACAAGGGGAAGAGTTACCAAGGCAAGTGAATAAGAAAACTAATATTTTTAATTAGACATGGAACTAATTTTTTTTGTAAAAGCGTGCAAAGATAATGGGCGGATGAAGACAATGAATGAGGATTTGGATTAAATAGAAAATCATCAGACATGGGAATTAGTACCTAAATTGATAGAGAAGAATGTGATTGAAACAAAGTGGGTGCTCCATAACAAGCTAAATGAAGATTTAAAAAATGGCTAGATTAACAAGGCAATATTGGTATGTAAAGGTTATACACAAGTTGAGGCTATATAGACTTTGAGGAGACATTTTCTCTGGTAGCCAAGATGGAATCATTAATAACGTTTCTTTTATTTGATACATATAAGAATTTCAAGGTGTATCAAATGGGTTTTAAGTCTACATTATTAAATGGAGAACTATAAGAAGAGGTCTACATTGAGAAACTAAATTTTTTTTAGTTGTTAGATGGTCTCAATTTGGTCTACAAATTCAAGAAGGCATTTTATGGACTCAAGCGAGATTCTAGAGCTTGGTATTCAATGTTGGATAGGTATTTGTTATGGTAGAACTTCAAGAAAGGTACCACATATAGTAATCTTTATTTTAGAGTTGAGGTGATAAGTTGTTGATAGTAGTAGTATATGTTGATGATATTATATTTGGTGGAGATGATGATGTTTGCAAGATATTTGCTGAAGAAATACAAAAGGTATTTAGGATGACTATTATTGAAAAGGTTTAATTGGTAATTCATGGTATGTGATCATTGATGGAAACTATATACTTTACTCTTGGTCACTTTTAATATACTTTGCCTACTGTTATGCCCTGCATACCCATCCCTACATTTCATTGGAAAAATATTGGGTACCCCTTTTTTGCTTTTGGTTCTTCCTTTTGTTTCTTTTCGGCCCTTTTTCTTTCTCCGATCTTCGCCTTTGCATGACCATTGTTGTCGCCTCCTTTTGGTTTTCTGCACTCTGGGACCTGGTCCCGGAGTGTTTTGTTCCTTCATGCCAGCTGAATTTTGGACCCATAGATTCTTGTCCCATTACTTCCTCTTTAGTTAGAGGATGTGGTCGCACTGGATTCCCGAGCTTGAAGTCTGGAGGTTTGCCTTTTCTCAGGATTTGTGGAAGGGAATGGTGAGTTTTTAATCCAAGGGATATAAATTAAGCTTCACATGTCATTTTTACACTTATCACGAACAATTTACCCTTGGAGTGAATTAAGAGTGAATTGTGCAATTCAACAGCGAGTTGAGTGCGATTTGCTTTGAGTGATTTGGAGTTTAGACCTATGCGTGTTCAAGATATCCTACAGTGTTCTTGGTGTTTTCACGGGTTTCAAAGAGCTATTCATTTGTAGAGAACCTCCCATTCTCTTCCTTCCACATCTTTGGTTTTTAGGTAGGTCCTTCTGGCCCTTCTCTTTCCTTTTTATGGTTTGCACTTTCTCCCTTTCATTTGGGGCTTTTTTTCTTTGTGTTCTCATCTTTGTCATCACTTCCCATTTGGGGGGGTGGCTCTACAAGAGGGTTGTCCTCCTTTTTTGCATTGGTAGATAGTGTAAAATAGTTGTAGATTTATATGATCCTTTGTAAGCCTCTGTAAATTTGTAAGTAGTGGTTTGTAGGTTAGTTGTAAATTTGTTTGCGTTTGTGGGTAGCCTATGTAAATGTCATTCTTCGGCCTCCTATTAATAGTGTTCATAGCATGTCATTCCTGTGTGGTTTTCTATAAATTCATGTACATTCCTTCGAGTCCTACTCATCCCGTGATGAGTTCACCGCTCCCTCTACATCGTTTGAACAAATTTGAGCTCGCTCACCTAGTGTTCCCTAGACTCGATCTCATCACCTCACCTATTCAAGTTGTGGCCTTTCTCTCTCCCCATCACTTCAACATTTATGGCGGGATTAATTCCCCATGCACAAGAATTTAAAGCCATCCCAAGTGGCATTCACTCCATTTGTGTTGAGACAACTATCACAATAAATACCATTACTCTGTTCATCGCATGACCATGTGATAGCCCACGTCAACCCAGTATGGAGAATTCCCTGGTCATTTCAATAACAGTCAGTTTCTCCACACTCTAAGTTCCGCATAATCTCAAAGCCTTCATCTCATTTTCCGCATGAACCAAAATCCCCGAAACCCCTGGGTATTGATCAAATTCAAAGTAAGTTATTATGTTTTTTTGCATTTCTAGAATTTGATATAGATTAATGTCTTCTCAAGGACAGGTACGAAATGGTGATGAAATCTTCAGAACCCAAGAATTTATTATATTTGATTATTTGTATTAAAGGTTGTCCGGTCTTGCATGTTGTGAATAACTCATCACACACCATGTCTAAAGTATCATCCCTTCCCAGAAGCTTGAAAATATCATCCACCTCAACAAGGGTGGCCACCAAGACAAGGGTCGAGAAAGCATTGGAAAAGCTCCCACTCACATAAAAATATTTGAAGGATGGTTTCATCGCGGGATCCAAGGTGGATTCAAAATTTAAAAAAATCACTGACACAGAGGTCAGACCATGGGCTGAATTGCAGGGCCTTGTGAGGACAATGTTCAATCACCATTCCATTGGAGACAGTATGGAAAAGAATGTGGCCGCCTCTGGCATAATCAAAGTCGCCTTCTTCCCTTGCTCTGGGCACTCCCCAGAGATGATTCTCATGCTGGTGGAACATTAAAACACAACCATCTGGGTTGTTATACTTGCTTCTTCCCTTCCTTCGGGTTACCCAACGCCCCTAGTGTCCCCTGATGCTACCACTTTTGCTTGAGGATTGGGGATCCCCCAGTTTTCCAAATCTATCGTTACCTCCCAGGCCGCATCACTGTAAGAGTTCAACAATGTTAAACAGGCTTCCTGGAAGCACCTTAACACCCACTGGTTGAAGACGCCAAAGAAGGATTATAAGAAAATGAAGTTGGAGATCCCCCATACGGACTTCAAGGAATGCATACAAGTGGGGATCATATTCCTATGTTGGATCTTTGGGGAACCACATGCCTGGGACTTTTCAACTTGGATGTACTACTTTTGGTACAGCATCACCACCAATGGGAAACATTTTGATTGGGAAACCATTGTTGCCAATCATGTGGACTTCCAGTTGAACAAGTTCAATGAAACATCTAAGTTCCAAATGAATTCTCATGTTCTATGGGCACTGGCACAACAGAGACCTAGAATCCAAGGTTTACTTACAGTGGGCATCCTTGGGACAGGTCCGGGCCAGAGTGCTCCTTGGGATCATTTCCCCCATATTCAATGGGAAGTCATCTTCCCCAATTTCTATCGGGTAAATGATACCTTTGTTTACTACAACATTTTGATACCCACTAGGGATGTCGGTTACCGGTTGTCAAAGGAGGCCATGGACTTGGTAAGTTCCTACAATAATTATTTCATTCAATTCCAACATTATTCATACATTCGGGTGACCGAATTCTCTGACAAACCCTACCTCTTACCCAAACACTATGGGGATAGGATTATTTTAATGGAATACTGCAGATAGATCCTCAAGGTCCATACTTCTTATGGCCTCAAGAAGGTTACCACCATCCCTTTCCCAATCACTTGTAGGAATTACAATTGCAGCCTTACAGCGGCCAAGAAAGCCAACAATGAATTAAAAAGTCTGGGGCTGGCAGAGTTCTACCTAGCGTGGAGCAATTTTGATCTGCTAGGAAAAATTAATCAAGCATTACCTCAGGCGTCAGTGCCCCATGAGCCACACATGGAGGATTTTTGGGCAGATTTCCAGGATGACTTCAAGGTCTGGAGTCGGCATTATGAGAGAATGACAAAAGGTATGATGAAGCGCGTTGGTCTCCTAACCTTTCCAAAGTATTTATCAAATAGCGGGACCTTGGAGGACCCAAAATATAAATTCAAAGGGATTGATAAGATGGCTCTCCAGCCAGTGGATTGGGACACACCATAAATTTTGATGATAGAGGATATCACTAAGGATATAGTGAAGCGCAATCATGAATATTTTTCATGGGTATGCAAAAAGAGCACCCATCGAGATGGTCTAGTTTTGTAGGGGTCCGCTTCTTTCTCTAGAATTTTAGGACAGAGCACAAACAAAGGGAAAACAAAAGATAGCACCCTAGCCCCGGTCGCGTCCTCTTTTCCAATCCCTTTGATGCAACAACTTAATGCCCAGCTTGAGTCATCTTGACGGCTGAGCGAAACAATCAGCGCCAGACTTTCCCTTGGTCTCGTGGTCACTCCGGTGGGATCTTCCCTTCCTTTAGGCTCCCCTTCACTCACAACACTCATGAGCTAGGCAACGGAGATGGAGGATGAGGGTGTAGTTATTCTGGATGTCGGGGCCTCATTACAAATGAGAAGGGAAAAAAGAACATACAATCATCCACCAAGAACAGATGCAAGCCCCAGACCATTGGGCATTATTCCTGTGGAACTCATCCCTTCCTCCCCCAAACCAGAAGATCCTTTAGAGGCCTCCCCTCCCCACGATAATTTTGATGGCACCTTTTAAATTGATGACCTAGTAAATTTGCAGGAAGATCTGGAGAAGGTAGTGGAAGAGATCGTCACATAAGAAGTAGATATTATCTCTAAGCAAGGGGAAAGACAAGAAAAAGAGGTTATCCCAAAAAAATAAACCTGGGAAGAGGAACAGGAAAATACACAAGATGTGGAAGAGACACTAGTTGCGTGGAATGAGACAGGAAAGAGGCAGGTACAAGTTTAGTAACTGATTACGGTTGGGGAAACCTGATCTTTGGGAACAATTGTACCCTTAGTTGTCATGCTCCAAATACCTTCAAACACCTTGGGTAACCCATTACCCCAGGATATGACATTTAACAAGGTGGTCTCCATAGCACAACAGTTAGACCTAGGTCAGACACCTTCGCCCCCTCCAAAAAATAGGCCCCTGGAGGAGAATGTCCCGGCAAAGAATACCGAAGGAACTCAGCAGTAGAAGGATGTGGGGGAAAACCCATAAAATATGGATACAAACACCATAGGTGCTAGGGAAGACGGGAACCCCAAAACTATAGATGTAAATACCACTGAGGTGGGAGAAGCAAGAAATCCTAGGAATAAACAAAAGGAGTCCACAGTGACCACTTATGCCAAGGAAGCACAACAAGCCCCAAAATAGGACCCAATTATCCAAGTCATAGTAGTAAGATCACCCACGCTGCCATAATGGCTGGTACAATAAAGGAAGAGAAAGGCCTTGATGGAAATAAGAGCCCCTCTTTCTGTGGTTGAGATGATGGCTAGAGATCAAGAGGCCCATAAGCCTAAGAAGGCCCGGACCCTCCATACCATTTGGACTAGTCTGGGAGGAAACATCATCACGGTAGTAGCAACACCTCCCCTAGATAAAGAAGAAGCAGCAATAGGAGCTGTAGATTACACCGTCATAGAGGTCTCTCTACGGAGAAGAGATAATGATGGGGAGGTCACCTAACTCTCTGAAATTCCTACTCTCTTCTAGGAATCTCACCTGGAATCCTATTCAATTCAGGATTCTCTAGACTCACTCTTGAGTCTCTTAGGGCTACTCTCAGGCCCTAACCAGAAGGACTTTTTTTTATCCCTCTCTCTCCTAGGTTCCCTACCCACCGAAATGTTTTACTCCTCACTGTCTCTTACTCTTCATGACTGAATTCCCTACAGTCATGCACCTTCTTACTTATCTATCTCATCTACAAGTTTTCTAGCCGGACCATAGGCTCGCCTAGGACTTGTCTGCAAACTCGAATAGCTTCTTATCTAACACAAATATAGAAACAAACATAATGTACAAGGTGGATGCTTCTTGACTATCACAATCCATAGAATAGATTATCAGAGTCAAGAAGCACCCATATTATCTAACAGAAACAAAACAACACTTTCACAGAAATCTACTCAGAACAACAAAACACGTAAAGTATAGACAAACTTCTTTATTGATTATACAGAAGATTACAACTCTCTGCTAGTCTATTCTCTGCAACTAACTAACTCTTCAACAACTGAACTAAACTGAACTTCTCTGAACTCAACCCTTTCTCATATTCTTCTTCTCTGCTTTATCTCTGGCTTCTCCTTGATTTCGTAACCCTGGTGGTTACCTGTCGAGCTTAGCCTTCCAGCTGTTCTCTGTTCTCCATTCTCGTCTGCAATCTGTCATCACCTTCTCTTGCATGGTCGACACTGTATATGACTCTTTTTCCTATGTGTCTTTCCTTTTTTATTTGGTGGTTATGACCTTTTCAACGCTTTCTTCTATTGACATGTCAGCACGTTGATCATTTGACTCTTCTATTTTCCATCGCATAGTCACGAACTGAAATAACCTTTTACATTTTTCTCTACGACTAAGCGATGACCTGCTTGTCGCGCTCTTGCAATGCATTTACTTGACTTGGTTTTTACCTCGCAACTGAGCAATGATTCTTTATCGCGCACCCGCAATGCATTGTCCCGAGCTATGTTTTATGCTGCGACTGAGCGATGAGCTCAAGTCGCATACTCGCACTATTCTTCCTCGAGCTACTCCTTACTCTGTGAGTCGGTGATGCACATTAGTCGTGCACTCACTGCACTTCAATCTGAGCTGCTAATTCCTTCGTGACCTTGCGCTGCACAGTAGTTGCACTATCGCAGTGTCGGGAGACGAGCTGACTTTCCTTCTGCGACCTTGCGATGCATCGGGTGTCGCTCACTCGCACACCATGACTTAACTATTTGTCTTTGTGACTGAGCGATTGATCACCCATCACGTTGTCGCACCATGTTTTCTCTGACTGCAAATTGACTCACTACTGGGCGATGAGCTCCTCGTCGCATTGTCGCGCACTGTCTTTTCTGCTAGCCGTCTGTGACTGAGCGACTAGTTCCTCATCACACACTCGCGCACTAATAGACTTAACTCATAAATAGCTCACAAGTGTGCGATGCATGACTTTTCTTCTCTCTACTGGCTCCACAACTGAGCGACTAGGCAAAACATGACTTGCTCGTTGGTTCCGCGACTGAGCGACTAGGCAAAACATGACTTGCTCATTGGAAGACTTGTATCAAAACTATTATCAAAATGATGGGGCTAGGGTTTTGAGCTAACCCTAGGGTGCTCTGCACCATACTCCCCCCTCTCTGAGATGGAAAAATTTATCTTGAACTGGTCGGCAGCAATGCCGAACCAATTCCATGTCGTCTACATTATGTTTCATCCAACCATGTAGCTTCTGCCTCTGGTAATCCTGACCATTTCACTAGGTATTCTCTATATACCCTACGCCTGGTTGTCTTCTGAATCCTGGAATCCAGAATTTTCTCTGCCTGCAACTTGGATTTAGGCTGAACCTGGATGTCTTGGACATCTTTTCCTATCTCCCTCTGTTGAATGCTCATAGGTATCATTGGTCCTTTGTATGGAATCAAATCCTGCACATTAAAAACAGGTGATATATCCAAATGGTTAGGTAAATCAATTTTATAGGCATTCTGCCCATATTTTTCCAAAATTTTGCAGGGACCTATTCTCCTCATTTGCAACTTAGTAGGTATCCTCTTCTGTAATCTGGCTTTGTTCAGATGTACCATTACCAGATCTCCAATCTGAAATTGGACTTCTCTCCTTCCTTCATCGACTTTTTCTTTCAATTTCTGATTTGACTCAATCAGACTCTTCTTTACT
>MU226542.1:976727-1053554 GCA_018584345.1 Thuja plicata
TGATGGGGAGGTCACCTAACTCTCTGAAATTCCTACTCTCTTCTAGGAATCTCACCTGGAATCCTATTCAATTCAGGATTCTCTAGACTCACTCTTGAGTCTCTTAGGGCTACTCTCAGGCCCTAACCAGAAGGACTTTTTTTTATCCCTCTCTCTCCTAGGTTCCCTACCCACCGAAATGTTTTACTCCTCACTGTCTCTTACTCTTCATGACTGAATTCCCTACAGTCATGCACCTTCTTACTTATCTATCTCATCTACAAGTTTTCTAGCCGGACCATAGGCTCGCCTAGGACTTGTCTGCAAACTCGAATAGCTTCTTATCTAACACAAATATAGAAACAAACATAATGTACAAGGTGGATGCTTCTTGACTATCACAATCCATAGAATAGATTATCAGAGTCAAGAAGCACCCATATTATCTAACAGAAACAAAACAACACTTTCACAGAAATCTACTCAGAACAACAAAACACGTAAAGTATAGACAAACTTCTTTATTGATTATACAGAAGATTACAACTCTCTGCTAGTCTATTCTCTGCAACTAACTAACTCTTCAACAACTGAACTAAACTGAACTTCTCTGAACTCAACCCTTTCTCATATTCTTCTTCTCTGCTTTATCTCTGGCTTCTCCTTGATTTCGTAACCCTGGTGGTTACCTGTCGAGCTTAGCCTTCCAGCTGTTCTCTGTTCTCCATTCTCGTCTGCAATCTGTCATCACCTTCTCTTGCATGGTCGACACTGTATATGACTCTTTTTCCTACGTTTCTTTCCTTTTCTATTTGGCGGTTATGACCTTTTCAACGCTTTCTTCTATTGACATGTCAGCACGTTGATCATTTGACTCTTCTATTTTCCATCGCATAGTCACGAGCTGAAATAACCTTTTACATTTTTCTTTGTGACTGAGCGATGACCTGCTCGTCGCGCTCTCGCAATGCATTTACTTGACTTGGTTTTTACCTCGCGACTGTGCGATGATTCTTTATCGTGCACCCGCAATGCATTGTCCTGAGCTATGTTTTATGCTGCAACTGAGCGATGAGCTCAAGTCGCATACTCGCACTATTCTTCCTCGAGCTACTCCTTACTTTGCGAGTCGGCGATGCACATTAGTCGCGCACTCGCTGCACTTCAATCCGAGCTACTAATTCCTTCGCGACCTTGCGCTGCACAGTAGTCACACTATCGCACTGTCTGGAGACGAGCTGACTTTCCTTCTGCGACCTTGCGATGCATCGGGTGTCGCTCACTCGCACACCATGACTTAACTATTTGTCTTTGCGACTGAGCGATTGATCACCCATCGCGTTGTCGCACCATGTTTTCTCTGACTACGAATTGACTCGTGACTGGGCGATGAGCTCCTCGTCGCATTGTCGCGCACTGTCTTTTCTGCTAGCCGTCTGCGACTGAGCGACTAGTTCCTCGTCGCGCACTCGCGCACTAATAGACTTAACTCATAATTAGCTCGCGAGTGTGCGATGCATGACTTTTCTGCTCTCTACTGGCTCCGCGACTGAGCGACTAGGCAAAACATGACTTGCTCGTTGATTCTGCGACTGAGCGACTAGGCAAAACATGACTTGCTCATTGGAAGACTTGTATCAAAACTGTTATCAAAATGATGGGGCTAGGGTTTTGAGCTAACCCTAGGGTGCTCTGCACCAGATAAACAGGGGGAACTTGACCTATTAAGAGAAGCTAGCCGGGCAATTAAGGCTCGGTATGAAAAGAAAGAGAAGAAGCTGAAGGAGGCAAAAGAAATAAATGATAATCTCCTCAGGCTTCTTGTAGAGCTGACATAACCATTGGTTGTGATTCCTCTAGAGGCCTCCACATCCAAAACACCGCTCCTGTACGGTGATATCGAAGCGCTAAGGATAATGAAAAAGAAGGCGCGTGTTGTGGATGATTGGGTAACTGAGCAGGTAGGAGCCATAAGTTATTTCCTAATGGAGACACTCTCAGACCTACACCAGGCTAGTAACATCATGGGCCAGGTAAACGACATCATTTCTCAGTGGGAAGGGGAGATAGAAAAGTATGAAGAATGGAAGAGTGATCTGGAAGAGATAATGAATTTTGGGGAAGAAGCCATCATGGAGATGGTTATTTTGGGAGATAAGCATTTCGAGTTCCTCCAGGCCCAACACTCTAGAATTGGTCTTAAAGTTTAGACAAGAAAGAAACTGGTAGCAACCCTGAAGGATAAAGTCCCAGTGATCCAAAATTCATTACATTTATATGGGAAATTCATCACAAGGGTTTTGGCGGTCAATCCCATTAGCACTAAGACATGTGCTCCAATGGATTTTGTTTTGAGTAGATATGATGAAATAATGGAAGCACAGTTCTGGTCCTCCGAAGATTTTGATGGAGTAAAGATGTCACGTCTCACCCATATGTTGCTCTGGGTGCACAGCATCGCGAAGATGGCGGCAGAGTTTAAGGAAGGTGCCCAATATGTGGGAGACCAGTTGGAAGTTGCCAAAGACCATCGAGAATGTATTAAAGAGATAGACAAGGAGGGAATTCTCTAGATTTTGGAGAAACTCCAAAAATGTAAAGAACAGTGAAGTCTTCCAGTCTCTGAATATTTCTGCCAGCAGGGAAAAGTTAAGAAGATATGTTATTCTTTGACCGTAAGCTCCCGGACTATAGAATTTTGTGTCCTTATTTTGTATTCTTTTGTAGCAATCTACATCAAGGTTCTCTAGAGCCGACTGATTGTTGTCATCAATTAATAATGGTCAGAATGTAGGTGATCCAAATAATGATAGGTTAGGAAAATGGGATGGTTCTGATAGACGTCTTCTTATTCCCCCAAGGCATCACTTCCACATTTACTACCTGGCATGCATCAAAGACAAGGAGCTGTGATCAACATTAATGAGGTGTATGGCCTAAGTTACCGAGATAAGAAAGTTTCTTCTACAAGTACATGGCCCTCTTCTCTAGGCCAATTCTTCTAGATTTCTCCCCTTTCTTCTTCTTCTGTCTTGTCAGAACTTTGTACATCCTGAGATGATTGTAAGTGGTGTAGGTAGTATCATCCATGGATATTGTATTTTATTTAGCAAGTGTATAGGTAGATTAGGTCAAGTTTGTGTATAAATAATAAGACCAATACCTTAACAATGGCCAGTGAAATTGAGGATTTTGTTGTCTTGTAATAATAGAAAATAGCATTTTCAGGTTCATTACAGTTAGAAGTTTACTTTCAATCTATTCTCAGTAGCTTAATGCTCCCTTGGAGCCATGAATGTACTTGCCAATGATGCTAGAATCATTTCAAGTTAATGAAAGAAAGAAGAATAGATTGTGGCCCTATATTATTTGTTGTTCTGATCTATGAAGTTAGCGAACGTATTTTGTGTTGTATGTCTTCTTATGTCCTTCACTCTGGTGTTTTTCATTTAGTTAAATGATCTTATCTCCCTATGCTATTGGATGTGTATGAATTGATGATTCTTTGTGTATCTGGTATTTAGTGTTGTTTTCTTGCATTGCAACATTGTTGATGTTTGAATATGTATTGCATGACTATAAGTAGAAATATACTCTAACTTTGATCTAGATTTTTTGATTTCTTTGATAAATCTAAGAAGCTTGCAGGAAATCTCACCCCCTTTTGAAATCCCCAAAAGTGATGAGTAAAAACCAGCTATCCCCTCAAACAACAGTCACCTGCCCAACTTAGCTCCACTACACCGTCGAGACCTGACTACAAGGTGCTTGGAGGCTAAGAGAATTTGTTCTCCAAAAAATCTCTATAGGTGGAGTTTTTTGGTACTCTGGTACCCGGTGACAACTTATCCCCTATTGGCAGAGCTGGTCACAAAATCTCGTCAATAGAAATTGGTGCTAGAAGGATGGCATGAGCTCATCTCCCTCAAAAGATTTCAATTTCACACCGCTTGAGGAATCCCTAAGAAGTAGTTTTAGGAACCAAGCTTTTCATGAGATAGGGTCATTTTTATCCCTACACTTTGAAAGAGTCCTTTGATTGACCCCTAATCCCAGAGAGCTTGTAGAACTTTAACCTCTTGTCTGAAGAAAAAGGACCCACCAAATGAAACAATCGTTGAATGTTCTCTGAGGATCTACCACACACCAAATTACCCAAATCCCTCAGATAATCTCAGGGACTCACATTCACCAAAGAAAAAACCAAATAGCCCTGATGGCTACCTACTTCAACAATACCAGGTCCCCAATGGGGTAGTTCCCCTGTACTACTAACAATCTTCCTACGCACCCGGAGAAGATCTACCCAAAATATGAGCATCTAGGTCCCCGAACTATAGAAGAACACCTTCAAGCCTACAAAGATGCCATGAATAGACACCAAATACAACATCAAGATGTTGTAACCTGAATTTTTCCTTTATCCCTAGGATAGAATAAGTGGAACTGGTATTTAAAATTGCCTGCCAACTCCATCAATAGTTGGCAGGATATGGAGGATGCCTTTCTGGCGGCCTTCCGCATTCATGTGGACCCATTTTGGTCCTACAACTAGTTCATTTCCATCAGAAAGGAACCAAACAAGCCTCTTGTTACCTTTAATCATCAGTTCTAATGGGCTTTGAAGTGGTGCACAAGCCCTTTTATCCCATCCAGCGATGTGACTATCCAGATGTACCTGAACACTATCTACCCCTTTGTTGCTACTCTCCTTCGGATAACTACCATCACTAATGAGTGGGATACCCTGGAAAATTTTTACAACATAGCCCTAGAGTTGTCACACAGCTTGAGCAAGGCCCCAGGCGGGATCGGACAAAGTGTACTCTTCAACATGTTTCCCAGAGGAGCTCCTTACGTTAGAGGATACAATCCCAATCTGATGATGGGTGCCCCAATAATGGCCATGGGCCCACCACCGATAGACTAGCAGGCCCGGTACATTTACCCATCTCAAGCCTAGGAAACCCCAGGTCTAGAATACATTCCTTGGAATCGGTCATAGAAGATGCAGCAACCTTTGTCACAATCCCCTGGAGTACCTTTCTTCTAGTCATTCATGGCCGAAGGATTATCTTCCTCAACTCTAGGATTTGTTGTCGCTTTCCTAGGTAACCCACCACCTCAACCGTCACACTGTGACACCACTACTCAGTTGTCCTCCAAGGTTGAATCCCTCTGGTGATTGGTGTCCTCCTTGATAATGAATATGGGACAACTGAAGGTAGGGCCTTTTGCACCCCATAACCCCAGTTCCCAGAGAGGGAATGTTTTCTCAGGTTAACAAAATGCTAGTTCTGGAGGTCAAAGCTACAACAATGGGCCTCGGCTCACCCAAAAAAAATGGAACAATAACATGAATACTGGAGGTCCTCCTCCAAATCAAGCTACCACTCAGGGTGGTGTTGGACCTAGTCATTCTCCACGAATCGCAGAATTCCACCCCTGACCACGTGGTGTAGATTGCACGATACTAACTCACATTATGAGGTGAATTATTACACACTGGAGAAGATCTCCCAGTTAGACAGACAACAACCTATTGATCCATCTCCCCCATAATCCTCCCCAGTAGAGTCCCCTCACACTGCTTTTATGTGTGATATCATCTTCTTCAGGACAGATGAAGAGGAGGAAGAAGAACCCAATTTATAGGGGTTATTTGATGAATCTATTATGGCCTTTGAGGCTAACACCTTCACCAACCCACAGACTCCATATAACACTCAGAGTCAATATAGAAAATGGTCATCCTACACATTAGTGGCTCTCAAGAGCACCCCCTAGGATTCTAACACAAATGATCATTCCCTCCCACCAAAAGGACTTGGCCATAGCCACGCGAGGGATCTGGCCGGGGGTAGCCAACTTTACCCAAAGGGGTGGTTTGATATCACCAAGGCATTGGAAAACACCACTACCTCCATGACCTGATGGAGGTTTTACTTAATTTTCCTGAGAAAAAGAAGTCCCTCCTAAAACTCTTAGGGAACCTAGAAGTTGTTAGTCACCCACCAAAGACTGTCACTTTTGACGATGCCAACTTAGCAGTCTTCCAGGGAAATACAAAAGATCCTCCTTTCTTGCTAGGCCTGAACATCCAACGGAAAAACCTGTATAATTGCCTTGCAGATTCTGGTGCTTCGAGTAACATTATGCCCTTTTCCATATGCCAGAAGCTTAGACTCACTCCCATACCCTCCAAAGGCTCAATATTCTAATTGGAAAAAACTACTATAAAGATGGTTGGTGAGCTAAAGAATATCCAGATTCAGCTCATCTAGGATCCCTGACTATCCAGCATCATCAACATCCAAGTGGTTGACATCCTTGAGACCTACAGGATGTTGTTGAGTCAAAATTGATCAAAGGCCCTCAACGGGTATTTCTTGATAGACTTCTCCCACATGTGGCTCCCCTGGAAAGGGAAATTAAATCATATCCGAGTAGAAAGCGAGCCTAGAATGAAACAAGCCCTTACCAAAGTTGAGAAAGTAAATGAAATCTTTTTCTCTGAATCCTCGCTCAGGGTATATCGACCACGAGAAATCTGATGTTTGACTTCATCCCTGGCGGTAACTTCCATGGGGAGGATCCCATAATCACTCAAAGGATTCAAGATCTGGACATAAAGATGAAATGTGAGGTAGGCTTACAAGGTAGCAGGGCAACTTTGGCCACCCTCTTGTCTGGCACTTGGTGTCAGGTACATTACCAAAAACACTCTAAACTAGAGTGTGATCCATGTATTGCTACCGCTACCTGTTACATCACCAATCTCCAAGTGAAGGAGTGCAAATATGGGTTCCTTGGACCAAGAAATATACCCATTAGTATACTTGAGGTGTCACTCATCTAGGAACCTAAACCAGAAGATTCTCTGGAGGAAAGTCTCACCTACACACCATCTAAGCTACAGGAATCACCTAACAAACCTCCCAACCCTGAACCCAATCCAAAGGCCACTATAATTACTCAGCCCCATAAAACTAACGATGACCTATGGATCCTAAATTTTGATGGATCCCAGTCCAAACAAGGTTGCGGGGCTAGAGTGGAATTAATCAACCCGCAAGGCAAATCCCTCCTTTCATCCTATAGATTATAGTTTTCCTGCACCAACAATGTCATAGAGTACGAGGCCTTAGTCCTTGGACTCCTATTCACTTTGAGAAAAGGGATCACTCACCTCCGGGAAATGGGTGATTCAAAGCTAATTGTAAAATAGATCTCAAGCTAGTATACATGTCATGATAAAAAGCTGGTCGTATACCGCAATCAGGCATGGAGCTTAATCAAGGATTTTGATTCTTTTGGCATTGAAATTATCCCCAAGAAATGTAATTATGTTCTAGATGCCCTCACTGTGTCTTCCAGTACCCTCAACTTGATGGTTGGTTCTCGACTCTGGAGATTCTCTATTGAAATGGTCCCCATCCCAGCCAATATAACACACTTTTAGGTTTTCAAAGATGACCAACACATTTTGGCCTTTATGGAAAATGTTGGCATCTTTGAAGATCACATCGTGGAAGAAACCAATCATGACAATATCAGGCAAGGGGAAGGAGATGAGGGGATCATTGACCTACCTACCAACACCATTCCTAAGGGTATGGATGGTCTCTCTAGAATGAATCTTTGATTCTGACCCTCGGGGTTGAGACAAGATATCATCCTCCTCCAAAGGAGGAAAATATGAAAAGGTTAACATCGGTAAAGCCAATGAAGAAAAGTTTGTCCACATTGGTACCTCCTTCTCCCAAGAGAAGGAGAAGATTCTCGTGGTTCTCCGATAATATATTGATGTTATTTCCTGGGGGTATGAAGATCTCAAAACTTATGATACATCTTTCAGGATGCACACCATCCCCCTAAACCATATGCCAAACCTTTCCAGCAGAAATAGAGTCCGGTAAACCCTTTGATCGAACCCCTGATCCACCAGGAGGTTCAAAACTTACTGTCACCCCGTATCATCTTTCCTATCCGGCATACCACATGGGTTGACAACCTTGTCTCCATACGCAATAAGAGTGGCAATATTCACCTGGGTGTGAATTTCTACAACCTAAAAAAAGCCTCCAAGAAGGATAATCACCCTATTCCTTCACTAGATGAGGTGCTGCAAATTTTAAATGGTTCACAAATGATGTCCTTTCTAGATGGGTACTCTGGGTATAACCAAGTCATGGTTAAATTCAAAGATAGGATTAAAATGACATTCACCACCAAGTGGGGGACATTTTCATACTGGAAGATGCCTTTCATCCTTATTAATGTTAGGGCCACATTTAAAAAGGCCATGGACATTGCATTTGAAGGTCTGGTTAATAAATTCATAATCATCTACATGGATGATTTAACAGTCTTTTCCTGAGACAGGCATGATCATCCTATCCACCTCGCTCAGATCTATGAGAGACATCACTGGTACGGTATCTCCCTTAACCCCAAGAAGTGTATATTCAGGGTCACTAAAGGGAAATTTCTTGGGCATATTGTCTCTGAGAAAGAGATATCCATTGACCCTGATAGAGTAGAAGCATTTCTAAATTTACAGATGCCTGACAGTAAGAAGGAAATGAGATATTTATTCAGGAAGATAAACTTTGTCTGACAGTTCATTATCAGATTTGCCAAGATTGTCAGACCACTCAACGATATAATGATGAAATATACTAAGATTGAGTGGAGTTCCAGAGCAAAGCGAGTGTTTTCCCAAATCAAGTAGACTATAGTGGAATCCCTGGTCTTGGAAAGCCCAGACTATTCCCTCCTATTCCACATTTATTCCTTCACTTCGATGCACTTTGTCACTACAGTTTTAACCTAGAAAGTTGAGGGAGAGGAATGACCTATTGCTTTCATGAGCTCCCCCTTTAAGAACATCGAAGTCTAGTACATGTCATTGGAAAAAATAGGCCTTTTCTTTAGTCCAGGCCATGAAAAAATTCTGGCACTACATTCTCCAGAGCAAAGTGCATGTCATTATCCCAGACTAGGTTATCAAGTCTTTATTTCTATAGAGTGAACTGGGTGAACACTGGGGGAAATGGATGGGCATCCTCCAAGAATATGATCTTGAAATGCAACTGATGAAAATAGTTTGAGGCCAAGGACTATGTAAATCAATGGCAGAGGCCACCCCAAACCTCAAATGCCAAACTTGCACTATGGAGTCCATCACTCAAGATCCATGGTTTTTTGATCTGGTGTACCTATTACTCAACAACCAGTGCCTAGAGGAGCTCCCTCCTAACAAATGTTGTGCCTTGTGACTAAAAAGTGCCCACTTCATGATAAAAAAAAATGGGACACTTTTCCACAAGAATTTTGAGGGGATTTATCTCGGGTGTGTAGACAAAGACCAAGCTACCAAGATGAAAGAGGAATTCAACGGGTAGTATGGAACTAGGAATGGATCAACTGATGCCACCACCCATTAGATTCTTTGGGCTGGATATTATTGGCCCTTTATCTTCAAAGACATTCATGCTAATGTAAAGAAGTGCCATACTTGTCAAACCACCACTTCTCATGAGTGGAACCCGGTGATGCCTTTACAACTAATCTTTGAGGTTTGACCCTTCGCCAAACGGGTGTTCAAATTTATCAAAGAATAAACCCCAACTCATCTGCTAACCACCGGTACATTTTAATTACTACCGATTACTGTACCCGATGGTCTGAGGCAATCCCATGCAAAAAAAATACTGCAGATGTAGTCATCAAGTTCTTGGAAGAGAACATCGTTACAAGATTTGGAATGCCTTTTTCTATAGTATGTGACAATGGTCTGACATTTTATTCAGCACAGATTTAAGAGTGGACCTATCAGAGAAAGATCACCTTGAAATTTTCTAGCAACTATTATCCCCAGGGTAATGGCGTTGCCAAATCCACCAATAAAAATCTTCTGGAAGTAGTCAAACATTTTCTAGAGAAGAATCCCAGGGATTGGCACCAGAAACTCAAGTTTTCCCTTTGCATGGATCACATCAAAATTAAGGAAGCCCTAGAAACTTCTCCATTTCACCTCGTTTACGGCCAGAATCTTGTATTCCCTATAAACTTACAAATCCCTGTCTTGCATTTCATGCAATAATTCAACACCCGGGATAACATTGTGGAGGTTTGCCTCTTGAACCTCATGAAAATGGAAGAACAAAGAGATGTGGCACTCGAGCATTTTGCACGTCACCAAGCAGTTGTTAAATGCTGGTTCAACAGAAGAGCCCAATACAAAGCCTTTCAAATTTTGAACCTAGTCCTCTTGTGGAACAAGGCCCGGGAGAAGAAGGGAAAGCATACTAAATTTCAAAGGCTCTGGCTCAGACCTTACCTAATCTTGAAGATTTGTGGGGCCAACAACTATCACCTCAATGCCATGACTAGAGAAATCATTCCACTGCTCATCAATGGATAGTTTCTAAAACATTACTTCAAGTGAAGGCGGGAGGTAAATTTCCCCGAAGTTGTATCATATGTATATAATCCTGCCTGTAAATTTTCCTGGCAATCCTTGGGAGTATTTTGTCCTTGTAGATAGTTGGCAGCCCTCTGGGGCTGCTTTCTTTTCATTATTTTGTTTTTTGTCTTTGGTTTCTTTTCGCTTTGTGTGTCTTTCTTTTTCGGGTTCCTAACATATTTCTCTCTTCTTGTAGATAGGTATGCTTCGCATGACATCTAGTCCCTAGAATGGTGCCTTGTGCATTTTGGTCAGTCCAGAATCTGTTGTTAGCATGGTGAGGATTTGTCCACACTCCAGAGTTATTTTATACACATGGTAAAAGGTTATGGGAAATCTTCATTGGATTCACATCTTGAAATTCTTGACATCAGTTAACTGAAGATCATAAAGGGAAAGTAATCTTATGATCCTTGAGGGTAGAGTGGTTGGACTGGTTTTTGGCCATATCCAAAAATCAAAATAATATCTTGGGTCCAGAATGTCTCTCCCATTCAGTAAATCAAAATGGATGGCAAGGTGAAAGAACTACCACCGTAAAAATTAGCTAAGCTTAAGGTTCACTGTGAAAGGAGTACCGCCTTCCACATCTTCAAAAGAAAACTAAAAGAAAACTGAAGAATAGAGAATTCTAGGACCTGGGGGATTGTGTATGATATAGCAATTTTGGACTGATGCACTTAGTATCATCTCTTTTTTTCTCCCAGAAATCATCAACTTGTTTTTCTTCCAAAGCACACACTTCATAATTAATAAGAGATTGAAGGAGTGAATCATGGTGAGTTAGATTTTCTCAACCACCCCGTGCCTTACAAGTGAAATGCTTCAGGTAACGATGAGTCCCTATTTTGCTAACCAGAGATTTTGTGATTCTTGAATGCATTAAGGCATTTATCCCAGTGAGTCACCATTTGTTATGCCCTACATACCCATCCCTACATTTCATTGGCAAAATGTTGGGTCCCCCTTTTTTTCTCTTTTGGTTCTTCCTTTTATTTCTTTTCAGCCCTTTTTCTTTCTTC
The DNA here is from genome assembly GCA_018584345.1 of Thuja plicata. NCBI lineage: Eukaryota > Viridiplantae > Streptophyta > Pinopsida > Cupressales > Cupressaceae > Thuja > Thuja plicata. The sequence continues at coordinate 988,200 of MU226542.1, forward strand.
GGCCTTCACCTCCGCATGGTCATTGTTGTCACCTCCTTTTGGTTTTTCGCACTCCAGGACGCGGTCCCAAAGTATTTTATTCCTTTGTACTAGCCAAATTTTGGACCCCAGGATTCTTGTGTCGTTACTTCCTCTTTAGTTGGAGGATGTGGCCGTGTGGGATCCCCGGGCCCGTGGTCCAGAGGTTTGCCTTTTTATCAGGATTTGTGGAAGGGAATGGTGCATTTTTTAATCCAAGGGATATAAATTAACCTTCACCTGTCATTGTTACACTTACCATGAAAAATTTACCCTTGGAGCGAATTAAGAGAGAATTGTGCAATTCAATAGTGAGCTGAGTACGATTTGCTTCGAGTGATTTGAAGTTCAGACCTCTGTGTGTTCAAGATATCCTACAGTGTTCTCGGTGTGTTCATGGGTTTTGAAGAGCTATTCATTTGTAGAGAACCTCCTGTGCTCTTCCTTTCGCGTCTTTGGTTTTTAGGTAGGTCCTTCTGGCCCTTCTCTTTTCTTTTTTTTTGGTTTACACTTTGTCCCTTTTGTTTTCTTTGTGTTCTGGTCTTCGTCATCATCTCCCGTTTGGGGGGTGGCTCTGCAAGAGGGTTGTCCACCTTATGTGCATTGGTAGATAGTGTAAAATAGTTGTATATTTATGTGAGCCTTTGTAAGCCTTTGTAAATTTGTATGTAGTGGTTTGTAGGTTAGTTGTAAATTTGTTTGCGTTTGTGGGTAGCCTGTGTAAATGTCATTCTTTGGCCTCCTGTTAATAGTGTTCATAGTGTGTCATGCCTATGTGATTGTCTGTAAATTCATGAACATTCCTTTGAGTCCTACCTGTCTCACAATGAGTTCACTGTGCCCTCTGCATCATTTGAACAAATTTGAGCTCGCACACATGGTGTTCACTGGACTCGATCTTGTCACCTCGCCTATTTGAGTTGTGGCCTTTCTCTCTCCCCATCACATCAACATTTCTGGCAGGATTGATTCACCATGCACAAGCATTTAAAACCATCCCAAGTGGCATTCACTCCATTCATGTTGAGACAACTATCATAATAAATTCCATTACTCTGTTCATTGCATGACCACGTGACAGCCCACGTCAACCCAGTATGGTGAATTACCTGGTCATTTCAATAACGGTCAGTTTCTCCATACTCTGGGTTCCACATAATCCCAAAGCCTTCATCTCATTTTTTGCATGAACCAGAATCCTTGGAACCTGGGGGTATTGATCATATTCAAAATAATTTATTTTGTTTTTTTGGCATTTCCAGAATTTGGTATAAACTATCATCTTCTCAAGGACAGGTGCAAAATGGTGATGAAATATTTGGAACCCAAGAGTTGATTATATTGTATTATTTGTATTAACAATTTTCCAGTCTTGCAGGCTATGAATAACTCATCACACACCATGTATGAAGTATCTTCCCCTCCTAGAAGCCCGGAACTCCCGTCCACCTCAACAAGGGCGGCCACCAAGACAAGGGTCAAGAAAGAATTGGAAAAGCTCCAAATCACATCAAGTATCTGAAGGATAGTGTCATTGTGGGATCCAAGGTGGATTCCAAATTACAAAAAATCACTGACACAGAGGTCAGACTATGGGCCGAATTGCAGGGCCTTATGAGGATAATGTTCAATCAGTGTTCCATCAGAGACAATGTGGAAAAGAACGTGGCCACCTCCAGCATAATCAAAGTTGCCTACTTCCCTTTCTCTGTGCAATCCCCAAAACTTATTCTCACCCTGGTGGAACATTACAACACAACCATCCGGGTTGTTATACTTGTTGCTTCCCTTCCTTTGGGCTACCCAATGCCCCTAGTGTCCCTCGACACTACCACTTTTTCTTCAGGATTGGGGATCCCCAAGTTTTCCAATTCTATTTTTATCTCCTGGGCCACGTCGCTACAAGATTTGAACAATGTTCAACAGGCTTCCCGACAGCACCTTAACACCCACTGGCTGAAGACGCCAAAGAAGGATTACAAGAAAATGAAGTTGGAGATCCCCCATACGGACTTCAAGGAATGCATACAAGTGGGGATCATCTTCCTATGTTAGGTCTTTAGGGAACCACATGCCCGAGAATTTTCATCTTGGATGTACTACTTTCTGTATAGCATCACCACCAATGGGCAAAATTTTGATTGGGCAACCATTGTTTCCATTCATGTGGACTTCCAGCTGAACAAGGTCAGCGAGACATCTAAGTTCCACATGACTTCTTATGTTCTATGGGCACTGGCACAATAGAGACCTAGAATCTAGGGTTTACTTACAGTGGGTGTGCTTGGAACATGGCCCGACTAGAGTGCTCCTTGGGATCATTCCCCACATATTCAATGGGAAGCCACCTTCCCCAATTTCTGTCAAGTAAATGATACCTTTGTTTACTACAAAATTTTGATACCCACTCAGAATGTCGGTTACTGGTCACCAAAGGAGGCCATATCCTTGGTAAGTTCCTATGATAATTATTTCATTCAATTCCAATAGCATTCATACATTTAGGTGACCGGATTCTCTGGCAAGCCCTACCTATTGCCCAAAAACTATGGGGCTAGGATTATTTTAATGAAATACTGCAGACAAATCCTCGAGGTCTATACTTATTATGGCCTTAAGAAGGTTACCACCATCCCTTTCCTGATCACTTGAAAGAGTTACACTTGCAGCCTTGTAGCGGCCAAGGAGGCTGACAATGAATTAAAAAAGTCGGGGGCTGGCAAAGTTCTACCTGCACGAAGCAATTTTGATCCACTAGGAAAAATTAATTAAGCATTACCTCGGGCGTCAATTCCACATGAGCCATAGATGGAGGATTTTTAGGTGGATTACCAGGATGACTTTGAGGTCCGTAGTCGGCATTATGAGAGAATGAAAAAAGTTATGATGAAGCGCATTGGTCTCCGGACCTTTCCAAAGGATTTCTCGGATAGCGGGCCCTGGGAGGACCTAGAATATAAATCCAAAGGGATTGATAAGATGGATCTCCCTCCAGTGTATTGGAACACCCTAGAAATTTTGATGATAGAGGATATCACTAAGGATATAGTGAAGCTCAGTCATGAATATTTTTCACGCGTATGCAAAAATAGCACCTGCTGAGATGGTCCAGTTTTGTGGGGGTTTGTTTCTGGCTCCGGAATGTTAGGATAGAGTAGAGACAAAGGGAAAACAAAAGATAGCACCCTAGCCCCAGTCCCATCCTTGATTCTAGTCCCTTTGATGGAACAACTTAATGCCCAACTTGAGTCACCTTGACAGCTGAGCGAAACAATCAGCTCCAGACTTTCCCTTGGTCCCACGGTCACTCTGGTGGGATCTGCCCTTCCTTCAGGCTCCCCTTCACTTACAACACTCACGATCCAGGCAGTGGAGATGGAGAATGAGGGTGTGGCTATTCTGGATGTTGGGGCCTTGTTACAAATGAGGAGAAGGAAACAAAGAAAAGATAATCCTCCACCAAGCATAGATGCAAGCCCCAGACCATCGGGAAGTATTCCTGTCTAGCTCATTTCTTCCTCCCCCTAACCATAAGATCCTATGGAGGCCTCCCCTCCCCATGATAATTTTGATGACATCTTTCAAACTGATGACCTGGTAAATTTGCAAGAATATGTGGAGAGGGTGGTGGAAGAGATCGCCACACAAGAAGTAGATATTATCCCCAAGGAAGGGGAAGGACAAGAAAAAGAGGTTATCCTGGAAAAAGAAACCCAGGGACAGGAATAGGAAAATACACAAGATGTGGAAGAGATAATGGTCCTAGGGACTGAGATAGGAAAGAGACAGGTATAAGTTGAGCAATTGACTATGATTGGGGAAACCAAACCTTTGGGAACAACTGTACCCTCATTCGTCATGCTCCAAACACCTCCAGACACCCTGGGTAACGTGTTACCCCAAGATACGACATTCAAAAAGCTTGTCTCTATAGTGCAGCAGTCAAACCTAGGTGGGACACCTTCACCCCCTCTAGAAAATAGGCCCTTGGAGGAGAATGTCCTGGAAAAGAATGTCGAAGGAACTCAACAGCAGCAGGATGTGGGGGAAAACCCCAAAAATATGGATATAGACACCATAGGCTCTAGGGAAGATGGGAACCCCAAAACTACTAATGTAAATACCACTGAGGTGGAAGAAGCGAGAGATCCTAGGAATAAATAAAAGGAGTCCACAGTGACCACTTGTTGAGGAAGCACAACAAGCCCCTGAAGATGACCCAAGTATCCAATTCATAGCAGTAAGATCACCCGCGTTGCCACAATGGCTGGTAGAATCAAGGAAGACAAAGGCCCCAATAGCAATAAGAGCCCTTCTCTCTCTGGTCGAGATGATGGCTCAAAATCAAGAGGCCCATAAGCCTGAGAAGGCCTGGACCCTCCATACCATTCAAACTGGTCTAGGAGGAAATACCATCATGGTAGTAGAAAAACCTCCCCCAGATAAAGAAGAGGCAATAGTAAGAGCTGTAGATTACACCATCACAGAGGTCTCTTTGCGGAGAAGAGATAAATAGGGGGAACTCAACCTATTAAGAGAAGCTAGCTGGGAAATTGAGGCCTAGTATGAAAAGCAAGCGCAGAAGCTGAAGGAGGTAAAAGAAATAAATGATAATCTCCTCGGGCTTCTTGCTGAGATGACATAGCCATTGGCTATGATTCCTCTAGAGGCCTCCACATCTGGAACACCACTCTCACAGGGTGATATCGACATGCTAAGGACAATGAAGAAGAAGGCGCAGGCTATGGATGATTGGGTAACTAAGAAGGTAGGAGCCGTAAGGAATTTCCTAATGGCGACACTCCTAGACCTGCACCAGGCCAGTAACATCATGGTCTAGGTAAACAACATCATTTCTCAGTGGGAGGGGGAGATAGAGATAATTAATTTTAGGGAAGAAGTCATCACAGAGATGGTTATTTTGGGAGATGAACATTTTGGGTTCCTCTGGGCCCAACACTCCAAACCTTGTCTTAAAATTTAGACGAGCAAGAAACTAGTAGTGGCCCTGAAGGATAAAGTCCCAGTGATCCAAAATTCATTAAATTTATATGCAGAATTCATCATAAGGGTTTTGGCAGTTGATCCCTTTAGCACCGAGACATGTGCTCTGATGGATTTTGTTTTGAGTAGATTTGATGAAATAATGGAGGCACAGTTCCGGTCCTCCAGAGATTTTTGATGGAGAAAAGTTGTCACATCTCACCCGTATGTTTCTCTGGGTGTATGACATCGCAAAGATGGTGGCAGAGTTTAAGGAAGGTGCCTGAGATGTGGGTGACCAATTGGAGGCTGCCAAAGATCGTTAGAAATATATTACAGAGATAGATGAGGAGGGAATTCTCCAAATTTTGGAGACATTCCAAAAATGTAAAGAATAATGAAGTCTTCTGGTCTCCAGATTTTTCAGCCAGCAGGGCAAAGTTTTGAAGATATGTTATTCTTTGAGCATAAGCTCCCAGTCTCTGGAATTCTGGGTTTGCATTTTGTATTCTTTTGCAGCAATATGTGTCAAGGTTCTCTGGAGCTGATTGATCATTGTCAACAATTAATAATGGTCAGAATGTAGGTGATCCAGACAATGATAGGTTAGGCAGAGGGGATGGTTCTAACAGATGTCTTTTTATTTCCCCAAGGCACCACTCCCACATTTACTACCATGTGCACATTGAAGATAGGGAGTCGCAATCAGCATTAATGAGGTGTATGGCCTAAGTTATCAAGATAAGCAAGTTTCTTCTACAAGTACCATGGCCCTCTTCTCTAGGCTGATTCTTCTAGATTACTCCCCTTTCTTCTTCTTTTATCTTGTCAAAACTTTGTATATCCTGAGATGATTATAAGTGGTGCAGGTAGTACTGGCCACGGATATTGTATTTTATTTTGCAAGTGTACAGGTATATTAGGTCAAGTTTGTGTATAAATAATAAGACTGGTGCCTTGAAAACGGTCAGTGAAATTGAGGATTTTTCTTTCCAGTAATAATAACAAATAGCATTTCTAGGTTCATTGCAGTTAGAAGTTTACTTTCAATCTGTTCTCAGTAGCTTAATGCTCCCTTGGAGCCATGAATGTACTTGCCACTGATGCTGGAATCATTTCAAGTTAATGAAATAAAGAACATCTTGTGGCCCTATGTTATTTTTTGTTATGATCTCCAAAGTTAGCGAACATATTTTTTTTGTTGTATGTCTTCTTATGTCCTTTGCTCTGGTTTTTTTCATTTAGTTAAATGAGCTTATCTCCCTCTACTATTGGATGTGTATGAATCATTGATTCTTTGTGTATCCAATAGTTAGTGTTGTTTTCTTGCATTAGAGCATTTTTTATAATTGAATATGTATTGCATGACTATAAGTAGAAATATACTCTAACTCTGATCTAGCTTTTGTGATTTCTTTGATAAATCTAAGATGCTTGCAGGAAATCTCACCCCCTTTTGAAATCCTTGGAAGTGATGAGTAAAAACCAGCTATCCCCTCAAACAACTGTCACCTACCCAACTTAGCTCCCCCGCACCGTCGAGACCTGACTACCAGGTTCTTGGAGGCTAGGAGAATTCATTCTCTGGCAAACCTCTATAGGCAGACTTGGCCGGTACTCTGGTACCTAGAGACAACTTATCCCCTGTTGGTGGAGCTGGTCACAAAGTCCCGTCAACACCTACCTAAAGTTTTGGTGATGAAAAATAGCTAAGTATGGAGAACAGTTAAGGATATAGGTTTAGAGATCGAGATAGTATAGACAAAGGTCAAAGTATCAGATGCTGTGAATTTAGAGACTAAAAGAAGAAATCATGGTATATCTAATCCTATGATCAAATTTTTTAATGATATTGATTGATGAAGATATGACTCACTGAGTATCACGTTGATATAAAATTATCTTATGCATATTGGATCGATCAGCGATCCTATTAGATCGATGATCTAATCGGCTGGATGGTAGATCTCGTTTGGGCCAACTTCCTACATGGTAAATTTTGATTATTGCAAGTTAGCATTGAGTTTTGGTATGTGTTTTGATTCAAGGATGTACACATTTCATATTCTCATATTAGAGCCAACTAAGTAAATGTTATGGGCCTATGATCAAGTATATAAGATCAAGTTTTTAATGCAAAAAAAAGGATATTGATCTAATGATATGCAAGTGATATTGATGTAAAGATTGGTAGAGTATGGTATATTTAGAGCTTCATTGGAATTTTATTTGCATTATTGGTGCTACCAGTCAGTTCAGTTTGGGACTATAAGTCCTTTTGTATTGTAATATGTATTTGATATGTGAACCCAATTGAGGGCTAGAACATTGTTTTTTAATTGAGCAATGTGCTCTAGGTTGTAACCCTGAATGCATGTTCATTCCCCTCTTATGTAAGTATACCTTTAATGGGGTACTTATTACAGTAGTAGTGAGATATTTGTGGGTATCATTCCCACTAGGGTTTTCCCCTTAATCAAGTTTTCCTCGATAACAAATCATGGTGTTCTGATGTGGTTACTATTTATCTTGTTTTGTTTACTTGTGGAATTAAGATTTGGATTTGGTTTATTAAGTCTAAAGATACTAATACATTGATTCCCACCCCCCCCTCAATGCTTCCTACTCCTAACAATTGGTATCAGAACCTAATTCCTTGGAAGAAGCTTAACAACTTGAGGAAGATTCAGATGGAAGCATCTAGTAGTACTCAAAAGAATCTCTTGAATGCACTTATAGTTTTAGATAAATCCAATTATCACATTCATGATCTAGAGAGAAATTTGAAATAGACTGATAAATTCATTGTCAATTTGAAGTAACAATTGAAGTAGCCCATAGGTAAAAGGAAGGACCTTGTGGGTCACTTATCTTTGAAAGGCAGTGACTCAGCATCTACTAGAGAAAAAAAAACCTAAAGAGTATGATTTTATTGTAAAGGAAAGAGATCATCTAAATAATGATATGGAATCCATGGCAATAAAAAATTCAGAGGATATAGAAGTGAAAAAGACACTTGAGTAATCATTGAAGGACAAACCTAAAGAATGCTACAAGATGAATACTGAAGTTGGAAAGTAGCAAGTTTTTCTTGAAGAATATAAATATAATGAGAAAGAACTAGAAAGAGTTTATGATATATTGAGAAGAGACCCTATCTAATGCCAAAGAAATTAAAGATAAACTTAGATCTAGCTCTAAGAATCTTGATGAAGAGATTGTAAGTCAAAAACCACATAGAGATAAGGATGACTTATGGTATGAACAAGGAGAATGTTCTAAAAGTGTTGAAGAAAAGGTAGATTAGATTGAGAAACCTAAGGAGACACCCTTGAAGAAAACAAATGGATAGAGATTCAATGACAAATGTTATACATACAATAGGCTTGGACATAGGGCAAAGGAATGCTGAATAAATTCAAGACCTTTGTTTGGTTATTATTTCACATGTTGGAAATATGGACATAGGTATAAAGAATGCAAATCAAGATCCAGATCTAATACAAGTGGAGGAAACTCTACATGCTAAAAATGCAACAACTTTGGATATATTGCAAGAAATTTTAGATTGAAGAATAACTCAGTAAATTAGATGTATGTAAATTCAAGTATTGTATGTTACAAATGATATAATTTTGGTCATATAGCTAGAAATTGTAGAATGAATGGATCAGTTGGAATAAATAATTTAGGAAGTAACAGTAATGAAAGAACAATAAAAACATACTTTAACTACAAGAAAGGACATATTACTTGATATTACAAATCTAGCAATGCAACAAAAGAGGATAATGAGTCTGATGAAAAAGGAAAGAAGTCTACGCTAATTGATGAAATCTAAAAGAAAATGGAGAAGACATAGGTAAGAAAATGACATATTGATTCATCAGATCAAATCACACCAACTTCTAGTGTAGATCCTTCATCATTGGCAAATTAGGTTATAAGACCTAAGGGAGAGTTTTCATTATAAAATCCTTACAGTCTATGATTGGTTATGTTCTTCCTTTCATGGTCTTCAAGTTACTCAATTGAAAGATGGAATTTTCATTTCTTAGACCAAGTATATCAAGGAGATTTTTTTTTTTTTTGGAATGGATAATTGCAAACCAGTTGGAACCTCCATGGTTATTGGTTGTCATTTGAGAAAGGATGATGAATCTCTAAAACTAGATCAAATGATTTATAGATCTATGATAGGTGGATTATTGTGTTTGACTATTACAAGAATAGATATCATGCATGCACCTTATTTGGTTGCAATATATCAAGCTAATCCTAAGCAATCTCATGATAAGGTAGTGAAGATGATATTCAATGATTTGAAAATGACACTAGATTTTGTATTTTGGTATAAAAGATAATGATTTCACTTCTAAATCTTACACAAATACTAATTGGGTTGGATATGTTGATGAAAAAGGAAGTACAAGTGTTGGTGAATTTTTTTGTGAGACATATTGGTCTCTTGGTTGAGAAAGAAGTAGGATTCAATACCATTGTACAATAGAAGCATAATAAATTGTAGCATCATCTTGTTGCGAAAGTGATGTGGATGAAGCAAACACTCAAATATATCAAGGTGGTATATGATGAGGCAATTCTAATTATGTGTGACAACACAAGTTATAGTAACATTTCAACTGATTGGGTGATGCATTCAAGGACTAAACACATTTCTATCTAGTGTCACTTATTAAGAGAGAAATTTGCAATTCAGGAAATTAGATTGGAGTATGTTCCCATGAATGGTTAGATTGTAGATATTTTCACCAAGGTATTGTCAAAGGATACTTTTGAATATCTTCAATAGAAGGTAGGGTTTATTGCACCTCTTTCAAACTAGATGCATAACAGTGGTGCATCTTTCTAGGGGGAGACTTATTATCTACCCTTTTTCTCCTAGATTGATGTAGTTGTTTCTCTTAGGGGGAGAAATGAAGGTGGTGATTTCCTGGTTATAGGAAAAGTATTGTAGAGATGAGATATCCCTGATAGTGAGACTTTTGTAGTTGTTAGAGATGTACAAGAAAGAGGAAGAGCTATTTGGAGAAGTGTTTAGAGGTTTTAAGTGTTGTTTAAATATTTCCAATACTATTCCCTTTTTCCTTGATGTCAAAAGGAGAGAGAAATATAGTTTAGGGGGAGAGAGAGTTGCAATCATGAAGAGAGTTTTATTTGGTGGTACAAGTGTTTCCATCGATGAAAAAGTGGCATATTTTTAGTAGTGTGCATTATGTTGTCATTGATGTAAAATTTGTTGATGTTTATCAATAACATAAATATATCAGTTGTATTTTTCATTGTTGTTTCCATCAGTGATAAAGGGGGAGATTGTTAGCAATATGGATTCATTTTTTTCATTGATGTCAACTTATTGTTTGCATTAATGTCAACCCAATAGTGTGTTGTGTTACTTTATGTATGGGAGATCGCAGAAGCCTATAAATGAGTGCTCAAATATTTTCATATCTAGTGGTGATGTTGAGTTAATATGTGGTGTTTCTGGAAGGTGACAGTACAAGAAGATGGAATATGAAGGAAAGAGTATTTGAAGTCCTTATGGGAGAATGTTTTACATTCCTCCGCATAAGAGTTTAATGTCTTATAGTTATGGTTGTGATATCTATGTTTTGTGAGTGTTTCACTATAATTTTTTTAGTCCTATGATAGTTCAAAGGTTGAAACTATAATTATTTATTTGCTAATAGTGAGGCTAGTTGTTAGGACTATTTTATAGATTCCTCCTCATTTCTTTGCAGTGGTTGTTTTGGGTGTGTAGCTTGGTGGATAGTTTTACAAGGTTCATTGCAGAGTGTTCCAGTTTAGAATTCATGTTTTGGTTTTCTCTACAAGTGAAGATATGTTGTTCTATTGTTTGGCATTATTGTCTATGTTGATCTCTGGATGACTCAATGGATTATCTTAATTGTATTGTGATTTTATAATTTCTTTGAACCTACATCAATTTCCATGTCACTCTCTCCTAGAAAGCATAAAATTACCTTGTACCAATACATAAGCTTTATAATCAAATGTGGTGCTATATTATTCCTAATTCAGCCATTTTTTCATGAATATGAGGGTTATAAAAATATATAAATAATTTAGTACATCTAATACTGTCTGCACTCTACCATCCATGAAGGAAACACTTACATCCCTCAACCAACTATCTTCAAGGACCTATTATCACTAAGGGAAAAATTCCTTCATTAATATTTGTGTATTTTGAGTACCACTCCCTATGATGTGGCATATGCAAAGAATCACTTGAGTAATTCAACTAGGAATATTAAATTTGTGTTATAGAAAAATAAAGCCATGAGGAAAAAATTGAGAAAATTAATTTTAAAAAGCCATAATTGATGCAGATTCAAGTACTCTAGAACACCACTAGAGGAAAATAAACTCTAGGTTCTCTACAAAGGACTCTAACACCATGAAGGTTCAATCCCAATGTAATGATTCACTTATCAACTCTCCGTGTACCCAAACTGTTAATAAACTAATGAAGATATTAAAGATCACATGGAGACGATGAGGACTGAGTGATATCTGGTATTCAAGGTTGTAGAAATGATTGGATTGATGACATGTAACTGATTGAATGTTTGATAATATTAAGTTGAAGATAATGCAAGACAATAAATCAGTTAATGTATTATATTTTCATTGATGTCAACTTGATATCATCTGTACGGTCATGTACATAATGCCAAAGACTTCAGAAAACCAAAGAAACAAAGGTTATGCTTTCAACAATGCATAAAAGTCAAGTATTCACTAAGTGACAAACAACACCGACAGAGTGCACACTGACGGACAGAAAAAAGAAGAACAGTCACAGTGATACCCAACAAACAGAAGTATAGTGTTTCCCAATGAAGAAAAACCATAGGAAGCCCAATGAGCAAAGTCAAAAGGTTGCCTGACGAGCTAAAGATAGTGTTGCCCGACGAGTAAAATTCCAATGATGCCCGACGGACGGAGATCACGAAGCTAACTAAAGTCTCACCGATGAAACTGTTAGTTGTCACTTATGACTAATTAAAGTGTTGACCAACGGAATAGAGAGTTCAGAAAATGACAAAATATCTAGCTAGCAGAGCTAAAAATAGACTTAACTGGTTGTCTACTTTTTTTATTTGACCAGAGATAAGTGATTGATTTAAAGATGATTTGTACAGTTGGAAAGAAGATATCTACGAGACAAATCAGGAGTTATGCTTTAAATCTAATTGGCTGGATTGTTTTTCATGCCAAGAATCAAGAATCAAGAAATAATGAATATTATGTCTATATAAGAGACAAGCTTAATTTATTTATGAATGGGATTAAGGGGAGTGAATAAAAGAAGATGTTGAAGAGAAACTCATGAAGAACAACTTCATGCAGTCTTGATTAAACAAGCTGAAGGAAGAGCTAAGGAATTCTGCAGACATCGATGAATAGTGAGCATAGCATCACAAAGCAGAAAGTATGGAGCACAAGGATTAATTGATACATTGGTTAGAGAGGTAATGTACTTAAATAGATCTAAAAATATACAATTCAAAGTTGCAATATGAACAGGTCATAGTGTTTTAGTTTAACCATTGAAGCATCAAGTCTCTTAACTGAGTAGGACTTAACAGTCTTCTATATATTGAGGTACATCTCGAGGAGTGCCAAAAAGGTTGACTCATGAAAGTAGCATTGGACTTGCCCGATACCTATTGCCAGTCTAAGAAGGAGGCTGATTCAAGGATGGTAGCAATAGATGCATGATACTAAGTGACAACCTCTATGTATAAAATCCTCTAACAAGGTCGCACTTAACAATGCGTTTGTATCCTTTAACAGTGTTGGCTCCTAACATGGCTCACTTCAAAAGAGTGAAAATTTGGGGTGCTGGTCCCAGTGGTTTTTCCCTTAACAGGGTTTCCACATTAAAAATTCATGTGTTATGTGTGTATGATTCATTTCTTTACTGTCTTGCATCTTACATAGCTAACTCTAGATTGACCAGTATACTCTACTTATTTACTAAGTTTTGGTAAATAGTTATACTACTTGTCGATAATAAAGAAAGAATAAGGATTGACAGAGAAAACCGATAGATAGTTAATCATTAGTAGTATTTCATGGAATGTATCTTGTAGGGACATAATAATATGAGGTTTATAGATTGGTGGTTAAGTTTGAAGGATAAATTTTTGAGGCCACTGATTCACCCCCCCCCCCTCTCGGTTATTACTAACATAGATCAGTTGTTATTTTGTCATTGATGTCAAGAAATTGATTACTGATTTATATTGAGTTACCATATTATAAGATTGGAGAAGTTAAATAGGTGACTAATACAGATTAGACAATGATAAAGTGATGTTGATATAGTTTTTTGATACTATGTGTTTGATGTTATCAAGTGGGTACATTTGATTGATCAAGTCAGAGATTGAAAAGAGGTAAGTTTCATATGCATTGAGTTACTCTACCAAGATGGATAGAGTCAATTGATAAAGAGTTGTATTAGTTGGTTATTGTTACCGAGTACTGAGCACAAGATAGACACTGACCAGTGAGCGAAGATAGTTACTGAGTTGCAAAGTAGGTTACCGAGTGTAGGATATTGATTGTAATTGTTGATAAGATCAAATTTAATGCAAAGATATGATGATCTTGATATTGATAAGTATGAGAGCAAGTTAGTTTGAAGATCTAAGAGCGAGAAAATTCAAAGAGAAGATCTAAGGCAAAGATTAGGCAGTTAAACATGATTGTTTGAGTTCCAAGAAAAAAATACAAGTTACGAGGTAAAAGTAAGTGGTTAACTGAGCTAAGATTCAAGATGAAGTTGATCAAATGGTTGAGCGCAAATGAAGGAAAACCTAATCAAGGAGATTAAGAGGAAAACCATTATCTATATAAAGGATGAGATATAAAAAAAGTTAGAGATGTTGGCAAAGGAGAAGGAGTCAAAATTAAAGAATAAAGAGTTGCCAAGCAGAGCAAAGAAGGAAGGAAACACTGAATTACAATCTGAAATAGAGTTAGAAGGAGTAATTGAAGCCAATATTCTAGAGAGCATAAATGATCTGACCCTAGAAAAGGTATTTTCTATATTAACATATCAAAGTTTTATATTATTGCTTATTAGCATTTGTAACAGAGAAAAACTCTTAATTGACTGGATTAAGCAGTCCTATTTGTAAATCCTAGAGATAGGTGACATTCTAAAGATTTTTCAAAGACCTCTAACAAGGCCACTCCTAACAGGGTGAAGATCTTAACATATCTGAGAGAAATCCCCTAACAGGGTCACATTTAACAGTGTGTTTGTAATATTTAACAGGGTAAGATTTTAACCGAGTGTACTTCAGAAGAGTACTTTTTTATTGTGGGTCACAATTCCCATAGAGGTTTTTTTCCCTTATTGGGTTTCCTCATTAAATCTGGTGTCACGTGAGTTCTAATGTTTTTTATATCTTTTATGTGATTGTTGTTGTTTATGATTTGAGTTATTTGGTGAGTCAGTTATAACTATTTACAGTTCTACCGAGTGAATCAGTGAGTTGAGTTTTGAGTAGTGTTACTTTATTTTGTCTGATTCACCCCCCCCCCCCTCTCAGTGGACCAACACAAACATGCAAATGAATCCTGGGGANTTTTGTCTGATTCCCCCCCCCCCCCCTCTCAGTGGACCAACACAAACATGCAAATGAATCCTGGGGAATTAATTTCTTCTAAGTGCTCAAATCCACCAACATGGGAGTTAGGATTCCAAAGGATTGGAAATAATTTCAACATGATCAATAGAACATTTTCCAACCATTGATTATATTTCCCAAATTCTTAGGAGTAGACTTGCTTCACAAACTCATCAAGATCCTTGTAGCCCTATGCACTCGATTTTCCACCATTGTTCCCAAACAACCTAAAAAAATAAATATATATATAAATACCCTTTATTGATCTCATACCAAATCATCAAAGACATATTTCAAAATCCAAACATATAGTAGCTAAAATTGCATATGGACATTGTCCTACAAAGGGCTAATTAGACCCACTTTACAAAGGAACTACCATTTCCTTTTAGTATTTCTCCAATCCAAAACTTATAGGTGTTGATGAGTCCCTAAAATCACCTAAATCCAAAGCTAGACCCTCTATCTCAATCCAAATAGAAAATAGTGAACAAAAAGCAAACAAATTCTAGGTGGCCATTTAGAGATGTCCACCTAGGGCATCACTTTTCTCCCAGCTCCCTGCATGAACAACAAAAATGAAAAGAAAAAATTAAATTAAATAGGGAGAGCTTGAATTCCACCAAGGGTCTATGAAAACCACTGGTGTAATTTCAAACTACAACCATATTAACACAATACTCACTAAAACTTCTCAAAACAACACAGTCTGTGCTAAAACTTGATTTTCTCACAACTTATGACACTTAAGAGGATCAAACTAGATGGAAATGAATTCTAACAACTTTATCCTACTTCCTACATAGCTTTCACATCACATTCAATCCATGTATGCATGTATTAACTCAATGTTGCTGGAAAATGCAATAAAATTGTATTATTGTGAAAATTGTCTTCACAACACATACATTCAGAACTTCTCTATCACCCCATCCTTCCTTCCTCAACCTATATTATTCAAGGGACCTTGAAATCCCATGAATTCATCAGTTTCATTCAAGAAACTCTTCAACTTCAAATCTTGCATGAAGACAAGAAAAGTTTCTCGTGAGCAACTTTCCCAAAATAGCACAAAAAGATGCTCCAAAAACAAAAAATTTGTCAAGGTGTCAACACCCATCCAAGTTCCTATATGAAAACACACCCATGACATCTAGCTTGAAAACACTCAAAGATAACTAAGAATTTCCTAATATGGCTAAGTAACCCAATTGGGTTATAAGGATGCCAAAACACAGTTTAGGACTTTATTACAACACACACACACACACATCATAAACACAATATGAAATAAGGGAAAAAAAAGTGCCACAAAGGTTGTTATTCATCCTTGCCTCTTCCTTTGGTGAGTGTCCCTACACCATACTCCCTTGATGAAAAGATCTTAATTCCACTTGAGATGACTTGTTGGAGTGAGGATCCCTTCTTGGAAATCTGATGTTCATCAATCCATACTGCCTCTAATTTAGGTTGTCCTTTATATTTAATTTAAGTACTCCTGGTACTCT
Organism: Thuja plicata; assembly: GCA_018584345.1. Lineage (NCBI taxonomy): Eukaryota > Viridiplantae > Streptophyta > Pinopsida > Cupressales > Cupressaceae > Thuja > Thuja plicata. Next base: position 1,004,401 of record MU226542.1, read on the forward strand.
CTCCTTCTATTCTTCTTGATTCTAGTATCTATTACCTTCTCAAGTTGTGGTGGTATTGTTTTGGAGAATAGTTTAAGATCTTCTACCACTTATTCTTGTTGTGCATAAGCTTCAATAATCTCTCCTTTGTATGGTGTCAAATCACATACATTGAAGATGGGTGAGGTACCAAGATCTGGTGGTAACTTGATTTTGTATGCATTTTCCCATACTTTTCTAGAATTTGACATGGTCCAACTCTCTTGGGTAAGATCTTAGTGTGATTTAATTTTGGTAATCTCTTCTTCTTGAGGAATTCCCACACTAAATCTCATACTTCAAAAGTGACTTTTTTCCTCTTGATATATGCTTGGTGTTTGTACCTCTGAGTAGTTTGTTGTAGTTGAGACTTAACTTGATCATGAACCTCCTTCATAGTTTTAGCAAAGTGTTCTCCCTCTAAACTAATTTTTTTAGTATTAGGAAGTTGTCTTAGTTCAAGCACTCCCCTTGGGTTCATCCCATAAACAATCTGAAAATGTGACTTGTTGGTGCTCCTATTTAATGTGTCATTGTATAAAAAATCATCTTGAGAAAGTATAGAACCCCATTTCTCTACATGTTATTTTTTGAGGCACCTTAGGAGATTCCCTAATGATTTATTTACAAATTTTGTTTCCCCATCCATTTGTGGATGATATGTTGATGAGAATGATAGATTTGTCCCTAGTCTCTTCGACAAAGCTCTCCAAAAATGACCAACAAATTTGGCATATCTATCTGATACAATATTCACATGCAATCCATGAATTCTAACTATCTCTTTGAAGAAAATATTCGCAATGTAGGATGCATCACTAATGGATTTACATGTAAAGAAGTGTGTCATTTTACTAAATCTATCCACAACAAAAACACTATCAAATCATCTTTGGGTCTTAGGCAATCCCATAAAAAATTCCATACTGACATGCTCCCATGGTCTTGATGGAAAGGGTAAGGGCCAATATAAACCTTCATTTGTACTCCTTCCTTTGGATTTTTGGCAAATGGAACATGTTTCTACAAACTTTCTAACATTAACTTGTAAACTTGGCCAAAATCAATTCCTTCTTACTAGCTTTAAGTTCTTATCTAATCCAAAATGACCATACATAGCACCATTGTGCTTCTCTTTAATGATGTTGGTTCTCATAGAACACTTAGGGATGCATATTTTTCTTCCTTTAAAGATAATTCCTTCTTGTCATAAATAATCACAAAAATCATGATGATATTTGTCATTCAACTCAAGACATACCTGATACACTTTCCCAAAATCTACATCTGTTGCATACATATCCTTGAAAGAATCAATTCTAACACTCTTCACTTGAATTTATGAGATAGTAATCACTCTCCTACTTAGTGCATTATCAACTTTATTTGCAACCCATTTTTGTGCTCGATAGAAAAGGTGTAGGCTTGTAAGGTCTCTACCCACTTCATATGCCTATGGATCAATTTGTCTTGGCTATTGATGAATCTTAGGGCCTGGTTATCCATGTAGATAATGAATTCTTTGGCCAGCAAAAAGTGTATCCACTTTTTGAGTCATTGGAATAATGCACACATCTCTAGATCATATGATGAATACGTCCTCTTGTATTCATTTAACGTATCACTAAAGAATGCAATAGGTCTACCCTCTTGATTTAATACACCTCCTATGGCAACTAGGCTAGCATCACACTCAATTTGAAAAATTTGTTAAAACTAGGGAACTTTGGGATAGGATATTGGGATACCTTTTTCTTGAGAATTTCAAAGGATTCATTAGCTTCCTTGGTCCAAACTGTTATGCACTGTATACCTATCCCTACATTTTGTTGGCAAAATGTTGGGTCCCCCCCATTTTTTTTCTTTGTTTCTTTTCCTTTTGTTTTCTTCCGCCTTTTCCTCTGTGGGGTCATTATCTTCTTTCCCCTTTTGGTTTCCCTTCCTCCAGGACCTGGTCTTGGAGTGTTTTTGTCTTCTTGGTGCCATCCGAATTTTTGGTCTCCGAGATCCTCGGTCACTACCTCTTCTTTTGTTAGAAGGTGTGGTTGCATGGAATCACCTGGCCCGGAGTCCAGAGGTTTTCCTTTCATAGGATTTGTGGAAGGAACGGTATGTTTTTACTCTAGGGGTATAAATAGAGTTTCACCAGTCATTATTACATTTACCATGAACAAATTATCCCAGAGCGATTCGAAGTGATTAGAGCAATTTTAGCAGTAGCTAAGTGCAATTTGCTCCAAATCTTGAACAGTGACTGGAAGTGGTGCATTCATGGTGATTCAAAGCTGTTAATTTTCCAAGCACCTCTTGTGCTTTTCCTCCCACATCCCTCATTTATAAGGTAGGCCCTTCTGGTTCCTCTTCTTTGCTTTCTAGTTCCGTTTTGGGATTCTTGCATTTTTCTTTTCTCTGTTTTATGTTATGTTTGTCGCCATCGCCCTCCCATTGGTGGCTCTACCAGAGGGTTGTCTACCGTCTGTGCAGTTGTAAATAGTGTAATTCCTTGTACATTATGTAAATTTTGTAAATTTTCATTAGTTTAGTTGTAAATGAGTTCATTTTTGGGGTCGGCATGTAAGTTGCTCTTTGGCCCTCCGTGCGCAGGTGTTTGTGATTTTGTAAGTACTTGTAGATTTTGTATGTTTATGTATATTCTTCCCTCTTATCTAGTGGTGAGCTCACCATGCCCCTCTGCATTTAACCAAAATGTCAAGCTCGCCCACTTGGTGTCTACAAATTCAAACTCGACACCTCACCTCGTCAAGTTCGCAGGCTTTCTCTCTCCTCTATCATCTCCACTTTAATGGCGGGTTTAATTTGGCCTCCACACATGAGAATTCAAAACTAGCCCAAGTGGCATTCATTCCCTCTCGTGTTAAGATAGTTTTCACCTTCAATGCCATTACTCCCTTTATTGCATGACCATGTGACACCCCATGTCAGCCTAGTACAACTAATTACTGGTCATGTCGATAACAGTCAGTTTTCCAGACTTTGGGTCCCTTCTTCCCCTTTAACCTTCACTTCATTCATTGCATGAGCCAGAATCCCCAGAACCCCCAGGCATTGATCAAATTCCCAAGTAATTCATTTTGTTTAATATATATTTTCAGGGTTTGATGTAAACTAATGCCTTTTCAGGAATAAATGTGAGGCGGTGATTAAATCTCTGGAATCCCAAATTCTATTATGTTTTATCTATATTGACAGTTGTCCAGTTTTGCAGGTTGTTGATAAACTCATCGATCAATCATGTTTGAAGCATCTTCTCCACCCGTGAGTCCAGAACTCCCAACTACTTCAACTAGGGCAGCCACCAGGACCAAGGCCGAGAAGGCCTTAGAAAAGATTCTACTGACCATGAAATATCTGAAGGAAGAAATAATTCTGGGAGCTAAGGTAGATTCCAAGTTACAGATGATCACCGACATAATTGTTGGAGCATGGGCCAAATTGCAAGCCTTGGTAAAAATAATTTTCATTCAACACAAGGTCAGAGATCTGATGGCCCTAAATGTGGCAGCCTCCAGAATCCTCAAAGTCGCTTGCTTCCCCTATTCAGTGTAGGCTTCGGAGCTTATTCTTACATTGGTGAAACACTACAACAAAGTCATTTGGGTTGTCATGCTCGTTGCTCCTCTTCCCTTGTGCTACCTAATGCCCATAGTGTATCTGGACGCTGCAACATTCACCTCGAGAATGGAGATCCCCCAGTTCTCCAATGCTACTATTATCACCCGGGTCCTAGCATTGCATGAGTTTGAGAAGGTTCCGCAACTGGATCGGTAATACCTCAACTCCAATTGGCTCAAGACCCTGAGAAAAGATTATAGAAAGATGAAGTTGGAGATCCCCCGCCCAGAATTCAAAGAAAGCATACAAATGGGGATCATCTCCTTATGCAGGGTCTTTGGAGAATCCCATGCCCAAGAATTTTCAGCATGGATGTACTACTTTTTGTTCAGCATCTCCTCCGCCGAATAGACTTTTAATTGGGCCACTATCATTGTCAATCATGTGGATGCCCAGCTTGTCAAGATCACCCAGACCTCCAAGTTCTACATGACTTCATATGTCTTGTGGGTATTGGCATAGCAACGACCCATAACTAGGGGTTTACTCACTATCGGCGTCCTCGGGACTGGCCCAAGCCAGAATGCTCCGTGGGACTATTTCCCACAAATTCAATGGGAGGCCAGTTTCCCCAGTTTTTGCAGAGTAAATGACACCTTCATTTACTAAAATATTCTTACACCTACTCAGGATGTCAGTTACTGACTTTCAAAAGAGGTGATGACTCTGGTCAGTTCTTATGGCCACTACTACATCCAATTTCAACAACACTCCTACATTCGGGTGACCGGCTTCTCCAGGAAACCCTACCTATTGCCCAAGCATTATAGGGATAGGATCATTCTTTTGGAATATTGTAGGCAGATCCTGGAGCTTCATGCATTCTTTGCATTGAAGAAGGTCACCAACATTTCTTTCCTGATCACCTGCAGGAACTACACTTGCGGCCTTGCAGTAGCGAAAGAACCCGATGGTGATTTAAAATGTCTGGGGCTAGCAAAATTTTACCTGGCGCAGAAGGATTTTGATCCACTGGATAAGATAGCAATGACATTTCCCCAGGTATCAGACCCCCACAAGCCTCACATGGAGGATGTTTGGACAGACTTCCAAGACAATTTTGAAGTCTAGAATCGGCATTTCGTCAGAATGACACAAGGTATGATGAAGCGTCTCAAGATTTAGACCTTTCCAAAGGAATTTTCAGATACCGCATCCATAGAACACCTATAGTACAAGGCTAAGGGAGTGGACAAGATGGCCCTCCCTCTGGTGGACTAGGACACCCTAGAAATCCCAGCTATTAAAGTGACCCATGATGTGATTGAGCATTGTCATGCGTATTTTTCAAAGGTATGTCTAAAGAGAACTCACAAAGTCATCCCATTTCTGCAAGGATCCACTTTCGAAGCCAAAACCTTTGGGCAAGGCGGGGACAAAGGGAAAAGAAAATTTGATAACCCGGCTAGGATTCCATCCACAGTTTCAATTCATGTTGCGGAATAGGTGCACCTTCAGTTGGCGGCATCCCATCAGATGAAGGAGGAAATAAGCACCCGTCTTGGCATCCCAGTTACTATGACAGAATCTTCCCTCCCTTCTGGTTCCCCTTCCCTTGCAGAACTTATGGTCCAGGCAGTGGGGACAAGAGTGGAGGATGAACGTGTGACAATTTTGAATGTCGAACCTCCATTGGTGACAAGGAGAAAGAAGAAGAAGAAAAATATCCCTCCACCAAGGGAAGATATAGACCTTAGGATGCCCAACATCCCCTAGGTAAAGATTATCCTAGACTCCCCTAAACTAGAGAATCCCCTAGAGACCTCCCCTCTGCATGTTTATATTGATGACATCTTTGGGATAGATCAACTTATAAATTTGTAAGGGGATATAGGGAGAGTGGTGGAAGAGATTGTCACACAAGAAGTGGAAACAATCCGCAATAAAGGGGAGATACCAGAGAAGGAAGTCACCATGGAACAAGAGTTCTAGGAGGAAAAATAAAAAGAGAAAGAGTAGGTGGACATCCCAGATGTCCACGAGACACCGGTCCTAGGAAACATGAGAAAAGAGGCAAGTACAAGATGAGCATCTGCCTTCGGCTGAGGGAACTGAACATATAGGAGTAACCCTAACCTCACCTTCCATGCTCCAGATGCCTCTGCCCACCCAGGGTGGTGCAACCTTTGGCAAGGTGATCCCTGTAATACTACAGTCGGATCTAGTTCAGACACCTTTTCCACCTCTAGAGAATAGGCCAATAGAGGAGAATGTTCTGGAAAATGATGTCGGAGAAGAAGAACAACAACAACAGCAGAATGAGGGGGAGAACCCCAAAGATATGGATGTTGATTCCACCAATGTTGCTAAGGATGGGAGCACTGAGGTAACAGATATTGATGTCACAAAGGTGGATGGTGTAGATAATCCAAGGAATGAAGAGAAAGAGCTTGAAGATACTATAAACACCGGGAGTGAGCAGCAGAACCCTAGAGGAGACTCAAATAATCAGGCCTTAGTAGAAAGACCACCGCCGCCACCACAATCATTGGTGGAATCGAAGAAGAGAAAGGCCCTGGCAGAGGAAAAATCCCATCTCTCCCTGGCTGAGATGATGGCCCAAAGTCAAAACGCCCCCAAGCTGAAGAAGGCCTAGACACTCCATTCCATTTGGACTGATCTGGGTGGAGATACAATCATGGTTATTGTGACACCTCCCCCAGACAAAGAGGAAGTAGCAGTAAGTGCTACAGAGTATTTAATCAAAGAGGTACCTCTGGGGAAGAGGGACAAGCAAGGTGAATTGGACCTGCTGAAAGAGGCTAGCCAGGCAATTGAGGCCCGCTATGATAAACAAGCCCAGAGGCTAAAAGAGGAAAAGGAAAATAATATAAACCTCATCAGGTTGTTGATAGAGCTAGTGCAGCCATTGGATGCAATTCATCTGGAACACCATTCCCATAGGGTGATGTTGACGTGATGAGGAATATGAAAAATAAAGCGCTAGTAGACTACTGGGTGTCTGAGAAGGTAGGAAATGTCTGACATTTCTTAGCATCAACACTCCCAGACCTACATATGGCTGGAAACATCCTGCACCATGTCAAAGGTGCCATTTCTTTATGGGAGGGAGAAACTAAAAAATATGAGGCGTGGATGAGTAAGTTAGGAGAACTCATGAACCTCGGAGAGGAACCTGTCGTGGAGATGGGAATTTTAGGGGAAGAGTCCTTCAATTTTATCTGGGTCCAACACTCTAGACTTGATCTCAAATTGGAGATTAGTGCAAGCAACTGGTAGAGGCCCTGAAGGACAAAGTCCCTAGAGTAGAGTATTCTTTGAATTTGTATAAAGCTTTAGTTACAAGGGTTTTGGGAGTCGATCCCTTAAGTACAGATACATGTACCCCAGTGGATTACATTATGGGGAAGTTCAATGAACTGATAGAGTCATGGTACCAATCCTTGGGAGATTTTGACAGAGTGAAAATGTCACATTTATCCCGCATGATGCTTCGGGCCCATGATGCAACAAATATGGCCATGGAATTCCAAGGAAATGTTCTAGATATGGGCGAGCAATTGGAGGCATCCAAGTACCGCCAAACAGGCATTAAGGACATTGATGAGGAGGGAATTCCCCAGCTTTTGGAGGCATTCAAAACATACAAGGCACAATAAAGTTCTTCAGCCTCCGGAGATTCTCATCAGTAGGGTGCAATTTTGCAAATTCTTTATTCTTTGAGCATAAGCTCCTGGACTCCAGTATTTCGGGTCTGAATTTTTGTATTCTTTCATAGTAATTAGTGCTCAGGTTCCCCGAAGCTGACCGATCATTGTTAAGAAGTTAATAAAAGGGTCAACAGGTAGGTGATCCTGATAAGGCATGTCAGATAGAGAGATGGCTTTGACAGGTGATTCTCCTGAGGCACTGCTTCAGAATTAACTTCTGGAGGTGCATCAAAGACAGTGAGCTACATTTTGCATATATGAGGCATGTTTCCTTGAATATTAGTAATATCATATTTCCTCTATTAATACACTGGCACCCTTCTCTATGTTGATTCTTCTAACTTTCTCTTCTTGTCTTCTTCCTCTGTCTTGTCAGATCTCTACTCTTTTTGAGGTGATAGTAAGTGGTGCAGGTAGTACTGGCCATCAGATAATGTATTTTATATGTTGAGTGTATAGTTAGATTAGGTTAATTTTAGGGAAAACTATGTGTATAAATAAGAAGTCCGACCTCATAACAAGGATTTGCAAAATTGATGATTTTGCAGTCCAGCAAGTTGTAGCAAATAGCTTTTAATTTTTAGTTTCTTTAGGAGCTCAATGCTTAGCAGTCCTTAGTAGTTTAGATGCTCCCTTGGAGCCATGGATGTATGCACCAATGATGCTAGAACAATTTAAGTTAATGAAGAAGGAGGAACACCTTATGACTACCTGTTGTGTGTTCTTCTGATTTCGGAGTTCACAAACATCTTTTATGTTGTATGTTTCTAATGTCCTTTGCTATAATGTTTAGTTTAGATTAATGATCTCATTTCCCCTTGCTATTGAATATGTATGAATCATTGGGTCTGTATGAATTTAGTATTTAGTGTAGTTCTTACATTGGAACATTGTTGATATCTGAAATATGTTGCATAACTATAAGTAGAAGTAACAAACTCTAACTCTTGTCTATCTTTTGCACTTTATTTGGTAAATGTAACATGCTTGCAGGAAACCCCATCCCCATTACCAAAATCCCCAAAGAAGATGAGTAAAACCAGCTACCCCCCTGACCAAATAGTCACTTTCCCAACTTAGCTTCCCTGCACTGTTGAGACTTGACACTCAGGTGCTTGAAGGCCCAAAGAATTCATTCTCTGGAGAACCTTTCCAAGTGAAGTTGGTAGGTACCCCAGTACCCAGTGACAAATTATCACTGTTGGAAGAATCGGTCACAAAGTCCCAACAATAGAAACAGGCACTAGAAGGAGGGCATGATTTCATCACCCTCAAAAGATTTCAATTTTACACTGCCTGAGGGTTCCCCAAGTTGTAGTTTTAGGAGCTAGACTTTCCATGCAAAGGCGTAATCTTCACCCTTAAGCTTTGATAGAATCTTATGATCAACCCTGAATCTTGGAGAGTTTGTAGAACTCATACCTCCTGTATGAAAGAGTAGAACCCAACAAACCAAACAACCAGCCAACTTTATCTGGGGATTCGTGACACACCAGAATACCCAACTTCCTTAGATAATCCCGAGGACCAAAAGCCAACCCAGCCAAAATCAAACACCCCTAATGGAAAATCACTTTGGTAACACCAGGTCCCCAAAAGGGTAGTTCCTTGGTGCCACCAATGATCTTCCTCCACATCTAGAGAAGATATTTCCCAATTATGATCACCTAGGCCCAAAAACTGCAGAAGAACATCTCCAGGACTACAAGGATGCCATGAACTGACACTGAATACAACATTAGGATGTTGTAACCTGGATGTTCCCTCTGTCTTTAGGACAGAATGAGTTACACTAGTATCTCAACTTTCTGGCCAACTCCATCAATAGTTGGCAGGATATCAAAGATACCTTCCTGGCGACCTTCCAAATTCACGTGGACCCGGCGTGGTCCCATAGCTAGTTTATCTCCATCAGAAAGGAACCAAACAAATCCATTTCCACATTCAACCATCAGTTTTAGCATGCCTTGAAGTAGTGCACGGGCCCCTTCATCCCATCCACTGACGTAACCATCTAGACATACCTGAATTATCTAGACCCCATTTTTGCCACTCTTCTTTGGAGAACCACCATCACCAATGACCGGGATACCCTGGCGAAGGTTTACAACCTAGCCATGGAGTTGTCCTGTGGTTTGAGAAAAGCTCTCAGTGATATTGGATAGAGCCTACCATTCAACATGATACCCAACAAAAATTCTTACATCGGGGGTTACAACCCCAATCTAGAAATGGGTGCCCCAACAATGGCCATGGGCCCACTGCCAATAGAATAGCAGGCCCGATATGTGTATCCATCACAAGCCCAAACAATACTGAGTCTAGAATATATTCCTTGGAACCAGTCACAAAAAATGCAACAACCCTTGACACAACCCTCTAGAGTACCTTTCTTCCAGTCGTCCATGGCTAGAGGGTTGTCGTCCTCGACTCCAAGAACTGTTGTTGCTTTCCCCAGGAACCCATCGCAACAACCGTCACACTATGACACAACTACCCAGCTATCAGCATAGGTTGAATCCCTCCAACGAATGGTGTCCTCTTTGACAAAAGACATGGGACAGCTGAAGGTGGGGCCTTTCGCATCTCACAACTCCAATTCCTAGAGAGGGAATATTTTCTTCGGACAATAAAACACCAACTCCAAAGGTCGGAACTACAACAACGGGCCTCGGCCTAATCAACAGTAATGGAACAATAATGCAAATACTAGAGGTCCTCCTCCAAACAAAAAAACCACTGAGGGTGGTGCTAGACCTAGTCATTCTGCATAGTTTCCATAATTCCACCCCCTGACCACATTGTATAGATTGCATGACACCAGCTCTCATTTTGAGGTGAACTATGCCACACTAGAGAAGATCATCATGATCTCTCAGTCGGACAGACAATGACTGATCAATCCTACTCCCCCAAAACCATCTACAATAGAGCCTCCTCACACAGCCTTTATGCGTGAGACCATCTTCTTTGAGAGAGACAAAGAGGATGAAAAAGAACCCAAATTGTAGGGGTTCTTTGATGAATCTATCCCAACCTTTGAGGCCAATGCCTTTACCAGCCTGCGGACTCCCTACAACAATCGGAGTTAGGCTGGCAAAGGGCCAACTTACATGCCAATGCCTCCCAAGAATACCCCTCCTCAAGACAACACAAGTGATCACTCCTTCCCTCTAAAAGAACCTAGCTCTAACCAAGCCAGGGATCCGGGTGAGGGAAGTCAACTTTACCCAGGGGGACGGTTTGACATCACTAAGGCATTGGAGAAAACCACCACCTCCATGACCTTGATGGAGGTTTTTCTAAATTGTCCTAAGAAAAAGAAGTCCCTTATAAAGCTCTTGGGAAATCTAGAAGCCATCAGTCATCCACCAAAGACTGCCACATTTGACGATGCCAACTCGGTTGTCTTCCAGGGAAACACAGAGGATCCTCCCTTCCTACTAGGCTTGAACATTCAAGGGAAGAACCTATAAAACTACCTGGTAGATTCTGGTGCTTTGGGCAATTTCATGCCCTTATCCATATGCTAGAAGCTCAGACTCACTCCCACTCCATCCAAAGGTGCAATGGTCCAATTGGACAAAACTGTTGTGAAAATGGTAGGTGAGCTAAAAAACATCCAGATTTAGCTTATCCAAGACCCCCGGATATCGACCATGATAGATAGCCAAGTGGTAGAGATCTCTGAAACCTATGGAATGTTATTAAGTTGAAAATTGTCTAAGGCCCTTAACGGGTATTTCTCCACGGACTTCTCCCACTTGTAACTCCCTTGGAAGGGGAAATCAAACCAAATTCGGGTGGAGAGTGAACCAAGAATGAAGAAGGCCCTCATCGAGGTCGAGAGGGTAAATGAAATCCTTTTCTCTTAATCTTCCCCTAGGGTGTACCACCCCCTAGAGATCCTAACATTTGATTTTACTTCTAGGGAGGGTCTCATATTTTCTCAGAGAATTCACGACCTGGATGAGAAATTGAGAGGTGAGGTAGACTCACAAGGTAACATGGCAACTTTGACCACACTCCTGTCTGGCACTTAGTGTCAGGTACATTAACAAAGACACTATGAATTGGAGTGTGAGCCTTGCATTTCCGCTGCTACCCACCATATCAATGACCTCCAGGAGAAAGAACATAAAGCCAGTTCACCTGGACCAAGTAATCCATCCAGCAGTACGCCTAGGGTGTTGCTTGTCCACAAATCCAAACGAGAGGATTCTTCGAAGGAAAACCACACCCATACACCATCAGATCTGAAGGAATCATCTCCCAACCCTCCCAAAATCAATACAAATGCCACTTCACATTCCCAGCCCCAAAAAAAGAAAAATGACTTGTGGATCCTGAAGTTTGACAGATCCCTGTCTAAACATGGTTGCAGGGCCAGAGTGGTAATCCATGGGGGAAATCCTTCCTCATATCCTACCGGTTGCAGTTTAACTGCACCAATAATGTCATAGAGTATGAGGCCTTAGTCCTTGGACTCATGTTTGCATTGAGAAAAGGGATCACCCACCTCCAGGTGATGGGTGATTCAGAGTGATTATAAAATAGGTCTGGAGCCAATACACGTGTCATGACAAAAGGTTGGTTGCATACCGCAATCGGGCATGGAGCCTAATTGAATAATTTGATTCTTTTTGCATCGATCCTATTCCCCAGAAATGTAACTATGTTCTGAATGCCCTTGCCATGTCTGCCAGTACCCTCGAGCTGATGGCTGGCTCCTGGCTCCAAAAATTTTCTATTAAAATGGTCCCCACCCCATCCATCCCAGATAATATCACCCACTTTCAAGTTTTTGAGGATGACCAGCACATTCTGGCCTTCATAGCCAATGTTGGCATCTTTGATGATCAGATAGTGGAAGAAATGGATCATGACAATATCAAGAAGGGTGAAGAAGATGATAGGATCATCAACCTACCCACCAACACCATCCCTAAGGGGATGGTAAATCTTGAACACATCTTTGACTCGGACCCTCGGGGCCGAGATAAGATATCATCCTCCTCTGAGGGAGGAAAATTTGAAAACATTAACATTGGCAAGGCCGATGAAGAAAAATTTGTACACATTGGCACCTCCTGCTCCTTGGAGGAGAAGGAAAAGATTCTCGTGGTTCTCCAAGAATACATTGACATAATTGCCTGGGGGTATGAAGATCTTAAAACCTACAACACACCTATCATAACTCATACTATCCCACTGAAACTAGATTCCAAGCCCTTCCGACAAAAGCAGAGGCCGGTAAACCCATCGATCGAACCTCTAATCCATCAGGAGGTCCAAAAACTGTTATCATCCCAGATTAGCTTTCCTATCCATCACACAACCTGGGTTTCCAACCCCATCCCCATGCGAAAGAAGAATGGTGAGATCCACCTGTGTGTGTATTTTCACAATTTAAACAAGGCATCCAAGAAGGAAAATCACGCTCTCCCCTTGTTGGATGAGGTATTACAAATTGTTAACGGTTCCCAAATGATGTCTTTCCTAGATGGGTACTCTAGATATAACCAAGTAATGGTTAAATTCGAGGATAGAGATACAATAGCACTCACCACCAAGTGGGGAAGGTTTTCATATCGAAGAATGCCCTTTGGCCTCATCAATGCATGGGCTACATTTCAAAAGGCTATGGACATTGTGTTCGAGGGCCTGGTTAACAAATACATAATCATCTACATGGATGATTTGACCATCTTTTCCCAGGACAGGCATGATCATTCCGCCCACCTTGCTCAGATCTACGAGAGTTGTTGCTGGTATGGTATCTCCCTCAACTCCAAGAAGTACATATTCAAGGTCATCGAAGGGAAGCTTCTCGAGCATATAGTCTCTGAGAAGGGGATATCCATTGACCCTAAGAGAGTTGAAGCACTGCTGAATTTACAAATGCCTGAAAGTATAAAGGAAATGCGATCTTTCTTTGGAAAGATAAACTTTGTCTGGCGGTTCATTACTGGATTTGTTGAGATAGTTAAACCACTCAATGCCATGATGAAGAAGGATACCAAGATTGAGTGGAGCCCTGAAGTGAAGCGATCATTTTCCTAGATCAAGAAAACCATAGTGGAGGCCCCAGTCTTGGCAAGTCTAGATTATTCCCTCCCATTCCACATATGCTCCTTCGCTTCACCACATTTGGCAACAATAGTTGTAACCCAGAAGGTTGAAGGGGAAGAATGACCCATCGCTTTTATGAGTTCCCCCTTCAAGAATGCCAAAGTCTGATATTCACCTTTGTAAAAGAAGGCTTTTTCTCTAGTTCGGGTCGTAAAGAAATCCTGACACTATATTCTCCGAAGCAAGTTGCATGCTATCATTTCAGACCAGGCAATTAAATCTTTACTACTGCAAAGTGAGTTGGGTGAATGTCAGGGGAAATGGATGGCCATCCTCTAAGAGTATGATCTAGAGATGCAACCAATGAAGATAGTCTAAGGCTAGGGACTATGCAGAGCGATGGCGGAAGTAACTCCAAACATTAAATGTCAAACCTATACGGTGGAGTCTGTCACTCAGGACCCATGGTATATCAATCTGATATACTTGTTTCTCAATAATAGATGCCCGAAGGGGCTTCCCCCAAACAAATTTTGTTCCCTGCGACTAAAAAGTGCACACTTCATGATAAAAAATGGAACACTTTTTTGCAATAATTTTGAAGGGATTTACCTCTGGTGCATAGATAGGGACCAAGCTACTAGAATGATAGAAGAATTCCATGGGAAGTTCAAAACCAGGCATGGCTCATCTGACACCACTACCCACCATATTCTCCAGGATGGATACTACTAGCCCTTCATCTTTAAAGACATCTACACTCACGTGAGTAAGTGCCACACTTGCCAAACCACAACCCATCGTGAGCGAAACTTGGCCATGCCTTTGCAGCCGGTCTTTGAAGTTTGACCCTTCACCCAATGGGAATTTGATTTTATCATGGAAATCAACCCCACTTCATCTACCAACCACTGGTATATTTTGACTGCTATTGATTACTGTACCCGGTGGTCCGAGGGAATTCCATGCAAGAACAACATGGCGGATGTAGTTATCAAATTCTTGGAAGAAAATATAGTCACCAGATTTAGAATGCCCTTCGCTATAGTGTGTGACAATGGTCCATCATTTTCTTTGGCATAGTTACTTGAATGGGCCTATGAGAGAAAGGTCACCTTAAATTTCTTCAGCAACTATTACCCCCAAGGAAACAGTGTGGCTGAATCTACTAACAAAAATTTGTTAGAGGTGATCAAACATTTGCTAGAACAGAACCCCTAGGACTGGCACCAAAATCTTAGGTTTTCTCTTTGGGTGGACCGTATCATAATAAAGGCAGCCCTGGGGACTTCCCCATTTCATTCGGTTTATGGCCAGAACCTTGTGTTCCCTATCAACTTAAAAATCCCAGTTTTATAGTTTATGCAGGAATTTAACAACCAGGATAGCATTATGGAGGTTCGGCTCCTAAACTTGGTGAGAATGGAGGAACAAAGTGACCCGACACTAGAACATTTTGCATTTCATTAAGAAATAGTCAAGAAATGGTTTGATCAAAGAGCCCAATACAAGGCCTTTCGGGTTTTGGACCTTGCCCTTCTGTAGGACAAGGCCCGGGAGAAGAAAAGAAAGCACACCAAGTTTCAAAGGCTCTGGCTCAGACCATATCTATTTTCTAAGATCTGAGGGGCTAATACTTATTGCCTCAGTACCATGACTGTAGAAGCCATCCCATTGCCTATCAATGGACAGTTTCTTAAGCACTACTTCGAATGAGGCAGGTGGTAAGTTTTCCCGAAGTGTATTATGTGTAAAGGTTTTCCCGCTTATAAATATATTTTCCTGGTACTCCTTGGGAGTGCCTTGTCCTTGTAAATAGGTTTATGTGGCCTTTTGGGGCCACCTTCTTTCCTTTTTGGCTTTTGTTTTGGTTTCTCTTTCTTTGCATCTTGTTTTCCAAGTTCCCAGCGTGTTGCCCCCTTTTTGTAGATAGGTATGCTTCGCATGACATCTAGTCCCTGTAATGATGCCTTGTACATTTTGATTAGTCTGGAATCTATTGTTAGCATCATGGAATCTATACACACTCTAGATTTATTTTGTATGTATGGTAAAAGGTTATGGGTAATCTTCATCAGATTCATATCTTGAAAGTCTTGACATCGGTTAAACAAAAAATCTAAGAAGCAAGTAATCGCATGGCCCTTGAGAATAGGTCAGTTGCATTGGTTTTTGGCCAAATGTGAAAATATTAAAAATATCCCGAGTCTGAAATGTCTCTCCTATTTGGAAAATTAAAATGGATGGCAAGGTGAAAGAAGTACCACCATAAAAACTAGCTAAGCTTAAGGTTCATGGTGAAAGAAGTACCGCCTTCCCATCCTCAAAAGAAAACAAAACAAAAACTAAAGAATAGAGAATTCAGGGGTTCAGGGGATCATGTAAGATGTAATGATTTTGGTTCAATATATTTAGTGCCTCCTCTCTATTTCTCTCAAAATTCATTGACTTGATTTTCTTTCAAATCACACACCTCAAAGCTGACAAAAGATCAAAGGATTGAATCAATGATGAGTCAAATATTCTCAGACACCTCACGCCTTGCAAGAAGAATACTCCAGGTAAGGGTGAGTTCTGGTTTTGCTAACCAAATATTTAATAGTTCTCAAATGTGCTAAGGTATTCGTCCTAGCGAGTCACCATTTGTTATGCCCTGCATACCTGTCCCTACATTTTGTTGGAAAAATGTTGGGTCCCCCCCCCCTTTTTTTTTCCTTGTTTCTTTTTCTTTTGTTTTCTTCTGACCTTTTCCTCCGTGGGGTCATTTTTTTCTTTCTCCTTTTGGTTTCCCTTCCACCGGGAACCAGTCCCAGAGTGTTTTTGTCTTCTTGGTGCCAGCCAGATTTTTGGACTCCAGGATCCTCTGTCACTACCTCTTCTTTTGTTAGAAGGTGTAGTTCCATGGAATCCCCGAGCCCGGAGTCTGGAGGTTTTCCTTTCTTAATATTTGCAGAGGGAGTGGTATGTTTTTACCCTAGGGTTATAAATAGAGTTTCACTAGTCATTGTTACATTTACCGTGAATAAATTACCCCAGAGTGATTAGAAGTGATTGGAGTGATTTTAGCAGCAACTAAGTGCAATTTGTTCCAAAGCTTGAATAGTGACTAGAAGTCGTGCATTCATGGTGATTCAAAGTTGTTCATTTTCCAAGCACCTCCCGTGCTCATCCTCCCACATCCCTCATTTCTAGTAGGCCATTCTGGTTCCTCTTCTTTGCTTTCTGGTTCTGTTTTGGGTTTCTTGCATTTTTCTTTCTCTGTTTTCCATTATGTTCATCATCGTTACCTTCTTGTTGGTGGGGTGGCTCTACCAGAGGGTTGTCTGCCCTCTGTGTAGTTTTAAACAGTGTAATTCCTTTTACATTCTGGATATTTTGTAAATTGTCGTTAATTTAGTTATAAATGAGTTCATTTTTGGGGTCAGCCTGTAAGTTTCTCTTTGGCCCTCTGTGCGTAGGTGTTTGTGAGTCTGTAAGTACTTGTAGATTCTGTATATTTATGTATATTCTTCCCTCTTGTCTAGTGGTGAGCTCACCATGCCCCTCTACGTTTAACCAAAATGTCGAGCTCGCCCACCTGGTGTCTGCAAATTCAAACTCGGCACCTCACCTGGTCAAGTTCGTAGGCTTTCTCTCTCCTCTATCATCTACGCTTTAATGGTGGTTTTAATTCCCCTACATGCAAGCATTCAAAACCATCCCAAGTATAATTCATTCCCTCGTGTGTTAAGATAGTTGTCACCTTCAATGCCATTACTCCCTTTACTGCATGACCATGTGATGCCCCATGTCAGCCTAGTACGACTAATTATCGGTCATGTTGATAACGGTCAGTTTTCTGGACTCTAGGTCCCTTGTTCCCCTTTTACCTTCACTTCATTCATCACATGAGCCAAAATCCTTGATCAAATTCCCAAGTAAGTCATTTCGTTTAATATATATTTTTGGGGTTTGATGCAAACTAACACCTTTTTGGGAACAGATGCGAGGCGGTGATGAAATCTCCAGAATCTAGAATTCTTTTATGTTTTATCTATATTAATAGTTGTCTGGTCTTGTAGGTTATCGATAAACTCACCGATCAATCATGTCTGAAGCATCTTCTCCACCCGAGAGTCTGGAACTCCCAACTACTTCAACCAGGGCAGCCGCCAAGACCAAGGCCGAGAAGGCCTTAGAAAAGCTTCCACTGACCATGAAATATCTAAAGGAAGAAACAATTCTAGGATCTAAGGTAGATTCCAAGCTACAGATGATCACTGACACAAGTGTCGGAGCATGGGCCGAACTGTAGGCCTTGGTAAAAATAATTTTCATTCAGTGCAAGGTCGGAGATCTGATGGCCCTAAATGTGGCAGCCTCTGGAATCCTCAAAGCCACTTGCTTCCCCTATTCAATGTAGGCTTCAGAGCTTATTCTTACATTGTCGAAACACTACAACATAGTCGTCCAGCCTATCATTCTCACCGCTCCTCTTCCCTCAGGCTATCCAACGCCCCTAGTGTCTCTAGATGCTGCAAAATTTTCCTTGGGACTGAGGATCCCCCAGTTTTCCAATGCTACTATTATCACCCGGGCCCTAGTATTGCATGAGTTCCAGAAGGTGCAGTAGCTGGCCTGGTAATACCTCAACTCCAACTAGCTCAAGACCCTGAGAAAAGATTATAGAAAGATGAAGTTGAAGATGACCCGCTCAAAATTCAAAGAAAGCATACAAATGGGGATCATCTCCTTATGCAGGGTCTTTGGATAATCCCATGCCCAGGAATTTTTGGCATGGATGTACTACTTCCTATTCGGTGTCTCCTCCGCTGGATAGACTTTTAATTGGGCCACTATCATTGTCAATCATGTGGATGTCAAGCTTGTCAAGGTCACCTAGACTTCCAAGTTCTACATGACTTCATATGTCTTGTGGGCACTAGTACAACAATGACCCATAACCAAGGGTTTACTCACTATCGGCATCTGCGGGACTAGCCCAGGCTAGAATGCTCCATGGGACTATTTCCCACAAATTCAATGGGAGGCCAGTTTCCCCAGTTTTTGCAGAGAAAATGACACCTTTGTTTACTATAATATTCTTACACCTACTTGGGATTCCAGTTACTGGCTTTCAAAAGAGGCGATGACTCTGGTCAGTTCTTATGGTCACTACTACATCCATTTTAAACAACACTCCTACATTTGGGTGACCGAATTCTCTGGGAAACCCTACCTATTGCCCAAGCATTATGGGGATAGGATCATTCTTTTGGAATATCGCAGGTAGATCCTAGAGCTTCATGCATACTTTGCATTGAAGAAGGTCACCAACATTCCTTTCTCGATCACCTGTGGGAACTACACTTGTAGCCTTGCAGCGGCAAAAGAAGTCGATGACAAATTAAGATGTCTGAGGCTCGAAAAATTTTATCTGGCACGGAAGGAATTGATCCGCTGGATAAGATAGAAATGCCATTGCCCCAGGTATCAGACCCCAACAAGCCTCACATGGAGGATTTTTGGGTAGACTACCAAGACAATTTTGAAGTCCAAAATTGACATTTTGCCAGAATGACACAAGGTATGAT
Source organism: Thuja plicata (assembly GCA_018584345.1). Lineage (NCBI taxonomy): Eukaryota > Viridiplantae > Streptophyta > Pinopsida > Cupressales > Cupressaceae > Thuja > Thuja plicata. The sequence continues at coordinate 1,023,368 of MU226542.1, forward strand.
GAAGTGTCTCAAGCTTTGAACCTTTCCAAAGGTCTTTTTGGATACGAGATCCATAGAAGACCCGTAGTACAAGGATAAGAGATTTGACAAGATGGCCCTCCCTCTGGTGAACTGGGACACCCCAAAAATCTCATCTATTGAAGAAAATCACCCACGATGTGATTGAGTGCAGTCGTGCATATTTTTCAAAGGTATGTCTGAAGAGCACTCACAGAGTCAACCCATTTCTACAAGGATCCACTTCTAGAGCCAGAACCTCCGAGCAAGGCGGGGAAAAAGGGAAAAGAAAATTTGATACCCCAGCCCAGATTCCATCCACAGTTTTAGTTCTTGTTGCGAAATAGGTGCACCTTCAGCTGGCGGTGTCCCATCAGATGGAGGCAATAAGCACCCAGCTTGGCATCCCAGTTACTCTGGTAGAACCTGCCCTCCCTTCTGGTTCCCCTTCCCTTGCAAAATTTATGGTTTGAGGAGTGGAGGATGAACGTGCGACCATTTTGGATGTCGGACCTCCATTGGTGACAAGGAGAAAGAAGCAAAAGATAAATATCCCTCCACCAAGGGAAAATACAGACCTTGGGATTCCCAACATCCCCCAGGTGGAGATTATCCCAGACTCCCTTGAACCAGAGAATCCCCCAGGGACCTCCCCTCCGCATGATGATTTTGATGACATCTTTGGGACAGATGAACTTGTAAACTTTCAAGGGGATATAGGGAAATCGGTGGAAGAGATCGCCGCGCAAGAAGTGGAAATAATCCCCACTATAGGGGAGATACCAGAGAAGGAATTCATCACGGAACAAGAGGTCCAAGCGAAAAAATAAAAAGAGAAAGAGCAGGTGGACATCCCATATGTCCAAGAGACACCAGTCCCAGAGACTAAAATAGGAGAAAAGAGGCAAGTACAAGATGAGAAGTCAGCCTCGGCTGAGGGAACTAGACCTACGGGAGTAACTGTAACCTCTGTTGCCATGCTCCTGACACCTCCGCCCACCCAAGGTGGTGCAACCTTTGGCAAGGTGATCCCTGTAATACTACAATCAGATCCAGTTCAGACACCTTCACCACCTCTGGAGAATAGGCCAACAGAGGATAATGTTCCGGTAGATGATGTCAGAGAAGAAGAATAGAAAAAACAATAGAACAAGGGGGAGAACCCCAAAGATATGGATGTTGATTCCACCAATGCTGGTAAGGACAAGAGAACTGAGGCAACAAATATTGATTCTATGAAGGTGGATGGTGCAGATAATCCCAAGAATCAAGAGAAAGAGTCTGAAGAGACTATAAACATCGGAAGTGAGTTGCAGAACCCTCGAGGAGAGTCAAATGATTAGGCCTTAGCAGCAAGACCGCCCCCGCCACCATAATGGTTTGTGGAATCAAAGAAGAGAAAGGCCCCGATGGCGAAAAAAGCCCATCTCTCCCTAGCCGAGATGATGGCCCAGAGTCAAAACGCCCCCAAGTCGAAGAAGGCCAGGACACTCCATTCCATTCGGATTGGTCCGGGCGGAGATACAGTCGTGGTTATTTTGACACCTCCCCCAGACAAAGAGGAAGTAGTGGTAAGTGCTACAAAGTATGTAGTCATAGAGGTACCTCTGGGGAAGAGGGACAAGCAAGGTGAATTGGAGTTGCCGAAAGAGGCTAGCCGGGCAATTGAGGCCCACTACGATAAACAAGCTCAGAGGCTGAAAGAGGAAAAGGAAAAGAATATAAACCTCATCAAGTTGTTGACAGAGCTAGTGCAGCCATTGGCTACAATTCATCTGGAAGCTTCTACATTCGTAACACCGCTCCCACAGGGTGATGTTGACGTGCTGAGGAATATGAAAAAGAAAGCACAAGCAGTAGACGACTGGGTGGCCGAGCAGGTAGGAAATGTCTTGCATTTCTTAGCATCAACACTCCCAGACCTACATACGGCTAGAAACATCCTGCACCATGTCAAAGGTGTCATTTCTTTATGGGAGGGAGAAACTGAACAATATTAGGTGTGGATGAGTGACTTAGGAGAACTCATGAACCTCGAAGAGTGAGTTTTGGGGGAAGAGTCCTTCTATTTTATCCTGGTCCAACACTCCAAACTTGATCTCAAATTGGATATTAGCAAGCAACTCGTAGAGGCCCTAAAGGACAAACTCCCAAGAGTAGAGTATTCTTTGAATTTGTATGTCTTTTGTTAAAAGGGTTTCAGGAGTCGATCCCTTCAGTATAGATATGTGTACTCTAGTGGATTATGTTGTTGGGAAGTTTGATGAACTAATGAAGTCACGGTACCTATCCCCAGGAGATTTTGATGGAGCGAAAATGTCACGTTTATCTTGCATGATACTTCGGGCCCATGATACAGCAAAGATGGCCGCGGAATTCAAAGGAAACACTCTAGATATGGGTGAGCAATTGGAGGCAGTCAAGTACTGCTAGGAAAGCATTAAGGACATTGATGAGGAGGGAATTCCCCAACTTTTGGAGGCATTTAAAACATACAAGGCACAATAAAGTTCTCTGGCCTCTAGAGATTCTCACCAGCAGGGTGCAATTTTGCAAATTCTTTATTCTTTGAGCATAAGCTCCCAGACTCCATAATTTTGGGTCTGAAGTTTTGTATTCTTTCACTGTGATCAGTGTTCAAGTTCCCTGGTGCCGACCGATCATTGTCAAGTAGTTAATAAAGGGGTTAGTTGGTAGGTAATCCCAATAAGACATGCTAGACGGAGGGATGGCTCTGACAGGGGATTCTCCCAAGGCACCGCTCCAGCATTAACTTCTGGAGGTGCATCAAAGACAATGAGCCACATTCTGCATTTATGAGGCATGTTGCCTCCAATACCAGGAAGATTGGATTTCCTCTGTTAATACATTGGCACCCTTCTCTATGTCGATTATTCTAACTTTCTCTTCTTGTCTTCTTCCTTTGTCTTGTCAGACCTCCACTCTTTTCGAGGTGATTGTAAGTGTTGTAGGTAGTACTGGCCACTAGACAATGTATTTTATTTGTTGCGTGTACAGTTAGATTAGGTTAATTTTAGGGCAAACTATGTGTATAAATAAGAATTCTGACCTCATAACAAGGGTCGGCAAAATTTATGATTTTGCAGTCCAACAAGTAGTAGCAAATAGATTTTCATTTTTAGTTTCTTTAGGAGCTCAATGCTCAATAGTCCTTAGTAGTTTAGATGCTCCCTTGGAGCCATGGATGTATGCACCAGTGATGCTGGAACACTTTAAGTTAATGAAGAAGGAGGAACACCTTATGACTACCTATTGTGTGTTGTTCTGATTTCGGAGTTCACGAACATCTTTTGTGCTATATGTTTCTAATGTCCTTTGCTCTAATGTTTAGTTTAGATTAATGATCTCATTTTCCCTTGCTATTGAATATGTATGAATCATTGGTTATGTATGTATTCGGTATTTAGTGTAGTTCTTGCATTGGATTATTATTGATATCTAAAATATGTTGCATAACTATAAGTAGAAGTAACAAACAACTCTGGTCTATCTTTTGCACTTTATTTGGTAAACGTAACATGCTTGCAGGAAACCCCATCCCCATTACCAAAATCCCCGAAGAAGATAAGTAAAACTAGATACCCCCTGAACAAATAGTCACTTTCTCAACTTAGCTTCCCTACACTGTCAAGACCCAACACTCAGGTGCTTGAAGGCCCAAATAATTCATTCTCCAGAGAACCTTTACAAGCAAAGTTGGTCGGTACCCGGTGACAACTTATCACTGTTGGCAAAACCGGTCCCAAAGTTCTGTCAACACAAACAAACTTAAATTTGTGTCCCCCCTTAATGGTATCTAGGATAGGTACACAAATCATACTAAAACTTCTGATAAACTTTCTATAAAAATTAGCTAATCCATGAAAGCTCCTAACTGTAGAAATTGTCTTAGGAGTAGGTCATGAAAGAATTACATTTACCATGTCTTGGTCCATCTTGAGAGTACCTTTGGAGATCACAAATCCAAGATATGTGAGTTATTCTTGCATGAAAATGTAATTTTCCATGTTGATCTTCAAGTTCTCCTCTTGTAATCTCGTCAATACCATATCTATGTGTTTCAAATGTTGTTCTCTTGTGCTGCTAAAAATTAGAATGTCATCTAGGTATACTATGATAAATTTCCTTGTGAAATCCTTGAGGACTTCATTCATGAGCCTCATAAATGTACTTGGGGTATTGGATAACCCAAAATGCATCACTTTCCATTAATACAACCCCTGATTGGTCTTAAAATCCATCTTCCATTCATCTCTTGGCCTAATCCTTATTTGATGGTATCCACTCTTCAAATCAGTTTTCAAAAAATATCTTGCACCTCCCAAACAATCTAGTAAATATTCTATTCTTGGGATTGGAAATCTATACCTTATTTTAATCTTGTTGAGGGCTCTAGAATTAGTACAAAGCCTCCAATTTCCTTCCTTATTTGGTGCCAAAATAGTAGGTACTGCACATGGGCTTAGGCTCTTGCCAATTAGATCAAATTCAAGCAACTCCTAAATTTACTTTGTCATATCTGTTGGAAGTACAATAATGGGAAAGCAAGATACTAAGAGGGGGGGTGAATCAGATCTTAAAACTTAACCACTTAAAATAATTAATCCACACTCATACACATATGAATTTAACCTAACATTAGATAGTATCCACAACATGAAATATATAACTCATAACACAGAATTTTGGTAACCCAGAAACCCAAATAGGTAAAACTAGGGTGGGGATGACACCCACAAAATCTTCACTACTGCAGCAATAAATTGTGCATGTTAGGGATACAAGAGTTTGATTACAAAATGCAATCTACCTGGTTAAAGGTCTGTTCAATTAAGAACTAAAGATCATTACAATCTACCTTGTCAAAGGATTTCAACTTATAGTAAAGTAAGCACTCGGCTAAGAGATTTAAAACGGTATGCTAGAACCACTCTATTAAGAGATTTCACCTGATACACTTGTTAGAATGTTTCAAGTAGTGATCCTTTGGTATGCACTTAGATGCTGATGACAGATCTACTCTTTCCAATACCTTCTGTGATCTCACAATCTGATATGTCTTTACTCTGCTTTTCAGTGCCCTACCATTCTGCTTGATCTAGGCTTCTTCACAAAATAACTCACTGTTCATCTTTCATGAACAACAACCCTTTTCTCACACTCAGTATATCTTTCTCTCTGTCACTCTATCTTCTAGGGTTAGAAGCAATCTTATATGTCTTTTCGGATCTGGCAGCGAGATCTAGATCAACGATCAAGATCTATTATTTATGCCCCCAAGGCATTCTAATTTTCTAATTGGCTCCATGCCATGCATAGTATAAAACAATTAAATGCGTAATTAACTTAGTAGATAAATATTAAATGCATAATTAACTTAGTAGATAAATATTAAATGCGTACAAATTTCATCCCAAATCTCATACAAGTCGGCCTAAAAGTTTTACATCAAAGTTTGAATCAATCCTGACATGTATGCAAAAACTGTTCTGCTCGGCACTTAACATCTCTGTCGCTTGGCACTTAATATTCTACTCAGCTCGGCATGATGTAACTCGAAAACCTAAAAATTTCTCAGCAATGTTTCTCGACCTTTAATGTTTAGCTCGGCCACAGTGATAACCAACTAAAACTGCCTAAGTAAATGACTAAGTGTTGGTCACTAATCATCAACAAAACTTAGGGATTAACAATCTCCCCCTTTGATATTAGTGGCAAAAACACACTTATCATTTCTTTCAATTTGTTCCATCCAAAATGTTGCCTAAGTACACAATGTACTCCCCCTAGGAATGTACATCATACTATATACAAAAATTTGCATAGTATACATGCCTTAAAAAAATATTTACATTGATACCTGTACTGATCTCCTTATGTTGTATTTTTGTCAGTCCTGTCAGATTCCCCCTTGTTTTTGTCATTGATTGCAGGTGGGGTCAAGTTATACTTATCCAAAAACTATTTATGAAGTTGTAAGGTGAACGCAAATATAGTGTCCCAACTGTCCTTAACAAACTTCATAACCTCTATTTTGACTTCTAGATCGGCAGCTAGACTTACTAAACTTTCTGCAGTGGAGAGATGAGAATCTCTCTTAACCAATTCATTTGTAGATGAAAGTTCTTTCTGAATGAACTCCAGATGAGGTATCAAGCTTGTCTGGATAGTAATCAATCTAGTCCTAATCTGACCATCTTCAGCCATGAGCTCGGCTATCCTCCTTTGTGCATAATTCAATCTGTTAAAATGTAAGGAGCTAGTGCTAGCATCCATACTCAATGAACTTCCAGTTGACTTTAATTCTAATTAAAATTTCTCTATGGCTTGTACATTATCCTTTGTGAAGAATTCAACATCACATAAATTCTTATACAAAGAATAAGCATTAGTTACAACTTCCTCCAAAATTTCTACAAGAGAAGAAAGTTCAACCTGCTTTACCGCAATCTCTCCTGAGATTTGTGCTAGTAATTTTTTCTCGAATTTCCTCTCGGACCATTGCAATAACTTTTCATTAGATTCAATGTTGTCATCATTCACCTTTCTTCTTTTGTTCCACTACTTCACATAGTCTCATCGTCTGCATTTCTTGTTCTCTTTTCAAGTTTCTGACTTCTTCACATAGTGCATTGTTCTTTTCCAGTAGATCTGCAATCGCTTCATCGCTCTCAGTAGAATCTCCATTCTGAAATAGATTTGTAGTGTCGTCTTCCTAGTAGTGAGTATCATTCATTTGTTTGGCCAAATATTTCCTAGCTGTCAATGATTTCTTCAATTATTGTCTTGCTATCTCAAGTTGATGTAATGCTAGCTGAATCTCGATCTTCTGATTCTCAATGACTTTTCCCAACTTGTAAACCTCCATCTCAAGATCTGTACTCACAAGCTAATTAAAAGATTTTGTAGGAGAACTGTTCTCTGATACCAATTGTTGGAAGTACAATACTGGGAAAGCAACATACTAAGAGGGGGGTGAATCACATCTTAAAACTTAACCACTTAAAACAATTAATCCACACTCATACATATATGAATTTAACCTAACATTAGATAGTATCCATAGCATAAAATATATAACTCATAACACAGAATTTTGGTAACCTAGAAACCCAAATAGGTAAAACTGGGGTGGGGATGACACCCACAAAATCTTCACTACCGCAGCAATAAAGTGTGCATGTTAGGGCTACAAGAGTTTGATTACAAAATGCAATCTACCTGGTTAAAGGTCTGTTCAGTTAAGAACTAAAGATCATTACAATCTACCTTGTCAAAGGATTTCAACTTACAGTAAAGTAAACACTCAGCTAAGAGATTTAAAATGGTCTACTAGAACCACTCTGTTAAGATATTTCACTTGATACACTTGTTAGAATGTTTCAAGTAGTGATCCTTTGTTATGCACTCAGATGTTGATGACAGATCTGCTCTTTCTAATACCTTCTATGATCTCACAATCTGATATGTCTTTACTCTGATTTTCACTTCTCTGTTCATTCTGCTTGATCTAGGCTTCTTTACAAAATAACTCACTGTTCATCTTTCATGAACAACAACCCTTTTCTCACACTCAATATCTCTTTCTCTCTATCACTCTATCTTCTAGGGTTAGAAGCAATCTTATATGTCTTTTCAGATCTGGCAGCAAGATCTAGATCAACGATCAAGATCTATTATTTATGCCCCCAAGGCATTCTGATTTTCTGATTGGTTCCATGCCATGCATAGTATAAAACAATTAAATGTGTAATTAACTCAGTAGACAAATATTAAATGCGTACAAATGTTAGCCCAAATCTCATACAAGTCAGCCTAAACATTTTACATCAAATTTTGAATCAATCCTGACATGTATGCAAAAACTATTCTGCTCGGCACTTAACATCTCTGTCGCTTGGCACTTAATATTCTACTCGGCTCGGCATGATGTAACTTGGAAACCTAAAACTTGCTCGGCAATGTTTCTCGGCCTTTAATGTTTAGCTTGGCCATAGTGATAACCAACTAAAACTTCCTAAGTAAATGACTAAGTGTTGGTCACTAATCATCAACAAAACTTAGGGATTAACAATATCCTCATTCTATTGGGGTGTTATTTTGTAGGCTTCCTTGTTTGGTATTGTTGATCCTAGTATAATATCTATATAGTGATTGATTTATCTCATTGGTGGTAGAATCCTTGGCATATCATCTGTAACTATACCCTAATAGTTATCAAGAATGGTGGACACTTCTTCATCAAGCTTTGTTGTCTTTTCCCCTGCACTTTAAATCTTCAAAACAATATTGTCCTTGCTTGTAGAATCATTTGTATCAATCATCTTCATGGGAAGATATTTCATCTTATCTTTAAGCATAGGAATGAGTGCAAATAAAGGGCCATCCTCACCTTCTACTGCCTTCAAGAACTCATTCTTTCCCATCATCATCACTTTAACCTCTTTCTCTTTAGGTTCTTCCTGATTTTTATCTGCCAATAGTAAAAGTTTGATTAATTTACCATATTTATTTATTGTGTAGGTGTTTTTAACTCCATTATGTTGGGATTTCAAGTCATATTTCCATGGTCTCCCAAAAGGTAAGTGGAATGTATCCATCTTTACCACATCAACTAGTAATCTGTCCTTATAGGCTCCAATCTAGAATTCAACCCATGACTTCTCATCTACAAGAGCTTTTTGTCCTTTGTTAATCCATGAGACTTTGTAAGGGCGTGGATGGGGAACCCTTTTCAATTTTAGCTTCTCAACCATTTTAAGAGAAATAAAATTCTCTGTTGAACCAGAGTCAACTAAGACTTTACACACTTTTCCTCCAGCTTTGTAATTTGTTCTAAAAAGTTACTTCCTTTGAGGTGGCTCCTCGGTGACTGATCCTTGTAGAATTTTTATTATTAGCATGAGTGCTTCTCCTTTCTCAGGATACCCATAGGAATCAGGGGTATTTTGAGGTTCATGTTCTTTGACTAGATATGTTCTCATGTCTCCTTAAGAGCTAGACCCTACCTTCTTCGGGAACTTGTAAGCCATATGTCCCTCTTGGTTAAAACTGAAACATTTAATGAGTCCATTACCTCTTCCTTGTGACCTTCCTCTAAAATTTGGTCTTCTCCCTTTTAAATTCCCTCTAAAATTATCAATCCCATTTGTCTCTTGACTGGTTTCATTTTGAGAGTTAAAGTTTGGTCCTCTTCCTCTTGACTGGCTTCTTCCTCTGAATAGTTTTCTACCCCTACCTATATTATTTTGATCTTATCTCCTCCTAAATTTTTCTTCCACTTTTAGAGACAATTGGTAACATCTTGATACTATATTAGGACCCAAAAATTGTAGCTCCTCTTGAATGTTCATTCTCAAGCCATTTAGGTACCTTTTTACCTTGACACACCCAGTCTCTGTGATTCTTGATCTTAGGCTTAACTTCTGGAATCCCTCAGTATATGTGTTGATGTCCATCTCTCTTTGTCTTAGTTTTTGTATCTTCTGATGAAGTTGAACCTCATAATCTTATGGGATGTATATCTCTTTCACCATTGCAACTATTCTCTTCCATGATGTGATCTTCTTCTTGTCATCTTTAGTTCTTTCCTCTTGGATGAAAATCCACCAAGTTACTGTTGCTCCCTTAATTTTTGACTTAGCCACTTTCACCTTTTGTGCTTCAGTGATTACTTCACGTTCAAAATGGTTCTCCAAGGCCTCAATCCAATCTATCACTGCCTCGACATTCATTTTCCCAATAAATATGGGTAAATCCACTGTCTTACGTCCCAAAGTTTCCAAAGATTTCAGGAAACACTTCTAATCTTCAGGTATATTCATCTCTTTTCTAGGAACTTCCTCTTCTTCATCTTCATATGTTCCTTTCTTATCTTTTTCTCTCTTTTCTGCAATCTTCTCCACTTGATCCAACTTGTTTGCTAATTATTCGAACCTTTCTCTCAACAGTCTTTTATCTTCCTCCCAATCCTTCACTTTCTTAGCAAGATCTTTATTGGTCAGTGTGTTAAAAATTCCAACTAAAGATGTTATCTCTGACATAAACTAAATTCCTTCTCCAAGAAAAGTAGCTAATTGGTTGTTCTGATACCAAAACTAATGCAGATTCAAGTAATCTGGAACACCACTAGAGGAAAATCAACTCTAGCATCTCTACAAAGGACTCTAACACCACAAAGGTTCAATCAACTGATGGAGATGATGAAGACTGAGTGATAGCGATTATACATGGTTGTAGAAATTGGTTAGATCATTTATTATTTTTCATTGATGTCAAGCAATTGATTACTGATTTTTATTGTGTTACCATATCATAACTTGGAGAAGTTAAATGGGTGACAAATACGGATTAGATCATGATGAAGTATTATTGATATAGTTGTTTTCTACTATATATTTGATGTTATCAGGTCGGTAAATGTGATTGATTAAGTCAGAGATTGCAAAGAGTTAAGTTTCATATGTATTGAGTTACTCTATCGAGTTAGACAAAGTCATTCGGTATAGAGTTGTGTTAGTCAATTACAGTTATCGAGCACTGAGCATGAGTTAGGCACCAAGAAGTGAATGAAGATAGTTACCAAGTTGCAAAGCAAGTTACCGAGCACTGGATATTGATTGAGAATGATGATAAGATCAAATTTAATGCATATACATGATGAGTTGGATGTTGCTGAGTATTAAAAAGAAGTTTGTTGGAAGATCTACGAGCGTGAAAATTCAATGAGAAGATCTATGGCAAAGATTAAGTGGTTAAACCTGATTATGTGAGTTCCAAGAAAAGTTCAAGTCACGAGATAATAGTGAAATGGATAACCGAGCAAAGATTTATGAAGAAGTTGATTGAATTGTTGAGCGTAAATGATGGAAAACCTAATCAATAGGACTAAGAGTCAAAATAATGTCTATTTAAAGGATGAGAACTAATGAATTTGAGAATGTTGGCGAGTTGAATTGAAGAGCTAAAAGAGTTGAAGAACAGAGCTACCGAGCAGAGAAGAGAAACAGAAAGAGAAGAATATAAAGTATAAAGTAGAGGTCAATGGAGTATGTGATGCCATTATTTAGAAGAGCATAAAGGATCTAACCCAAGCATAGTGAGTTGCTACATTTATAGATCAAATTTTTTTTTTTTCTTATTAACATTTGTAACAGAGAAAATCTCTTAACCGAGTGGACTTAACAGTCTTATTTGTAAATCCTAGACGTAGGTAACATTATAAAAGAGTGTTTAAAGACCTCTAACAAGGCCACTCCTTACAGGGTGAACATCTTAAAAGATCTTAGGTAAATCCCCTAACAAGGTCACATCTAACAAATGTGTTGTAATCTTTAACATGATAAGTTCTTAACCGAGCGTACTTTAGAAGGGTACATTTTTATTATAGGTCACAATTCCCATGGAGGTTTTTCCCATATTGGGTTTCCTCATTAAATCTGGTGTTACATGTGTTTGAATGGTTGATTTACATATTGTGATATGTGTGGTTGTTTAAGTTTGTAAGTTATTTGGTGAGTCAGTTGGTTATTATATACAGTCCTACCGAGTGAATCAGAGAGTTATGTTTTAAGTGTGTATGATTGAATTTGTCTGATTCACCCCCCCCCCGCTCTTAGTGGAACAACATCTGACACCACAAAGTTTCAATGCCAATCTACTGATTCACTTCTCAACTCTCCTTGTACCCAAACATGCAAATGACCCCTAGGGAATTACTTGCTCCTAAGTGCTCAAATCCACCAACATGCTCGATTTAGGCTTCCAAAGGCTTGGAAATAATTTCAACATGATCAACATAACATTCTCCACCCATTTATTCTATTTCCCAAATGCTTAGGAGTAGACTTGCTTCACAAACTCATCAAGATCCTTGTAGCCCTATGCACTCAGTTTTCCACCATGTGTTCAATATTTTCCCAAACAACTTAGAAAACTAAATCGATATCCAGATACCCTTTATTGATATCCTACCAAATCATAAAAGAAAAATTTCAAACTCCAAACATACAATAGCTAAACTTGCAAATGGACAGTGTCCTACAAAGGGTTAATTAGACCCATTTTACAAAGGAACTACCATTTAATTTGATTATTTATCCAATCCAACACTTGTAGGTGTTGAGGGATCCCTAAAAACACCTAAATCCAAAGCTAGACCCTCTAGATCAATCCACATAGCAAATAGTGAACAAAAAGCATACAAATTCTAGGTGGCCACATAGAGATGTCCACCAAGGACATCACTTTTCTCCCAGCTCTCTGCATGAACAACAAAAATGAAAATAAAACATTAAATTAAATAGGGTTAGCTTGAATTCCACCAAGGGTCTATGAAAAGCACTAGTGTAATTTCAAACTACAACCATATTAACACAATCCTTACTAAAACCACTCAAAACAACACAATCAGTGCTAAAACTCAATTTTCTCACAACTTATGACACTTAAGAGGATCGGACTAGACGTAAATGAAAGGTAACAACTTTCTCCTACTTCCTACATAGCATTCACATCACATTCAATCCACATATACATGTATTAACTCGTTGTTGGAAAATGCAGGAGAATTGTACTATTGCAAAAATTATCTTCACAACACATACATTCAGAAATTCTCTACCATCCCCTCCTTCCTTCCTCAACCTATATTATTCAAGGTACCTTGAAATCCCACAATTCCATCAGTTTCGTTCAAGAAACTCTTCGACTTCAAATCTTGCTTGAAGACAAGTTTCACAAAATAGCACAAAAAGATGCTCCAAGACAACAACAACAAAAAAAAAAAAAAAAACTTGTCAAGGTGTCAACACCCATGCAATTGATTGTATGACAACACACCCATGAAATATAGCTTGAAAACACTCAAATTTAACTGAAAATGTCCCGATATGGCTAAGTAACCCAATTGGCGTATAAGGATGCCAGATAGGGTATGCCACAACATAGTTTAGGACTTTATTACAACACACACATCACAAACACAATATAAAAGAAGGGAAACAAAAGTGCCACAAAGGTTTTTATTCATCCTTGTCTCTGTCTTTAGGGAGTGCCTCTGCACCAATAATGATGACATATGTTGGAATAAATATAATATTTTGGAGGACGATTATGATCTTGTTAGGTTTGTTCAATACTTCATGAGCACTATTGGTGAATATTTATTTGTATGCTTATATTTCTAGCTTTTATGTTGGATTCTCCTTTGCTTTTTGTTTTTTACATGATCATTTTACCTTATATTATGCTTCATGTTTTTCTCCCACTTTGGGGCAAATTTTCATCTTTACTACTTTACATATTTTCTATTATGCTTTTTTGCATGTTCATCACCTATTACCATGCGCTTGCATTACTTATTTTACTTTTTTTGTTTACTCATGCCAACCAATTACCTATTGTTTACTATAGTTATATTCTTTTTCTTTATTGTGATCTTATTTGGCTATGCTTCTTATACTTACCTACTTATGCTTCTCATACTTATCTACCTATGCTTTTTTTTATATATACCTTATGATCCTTACCATGCATAGATTACATGCTTATGAACCCTATCATGTCATAATCCTAGGGCTATTTTATATCTCATATTATCTTTCTATTGTAATTTAATTGTCCTATCATGTTTCTAGAGCTATCCTACCAAATTGAGGTCACCATTCCTTCTTGATTCTAAATTTTACTCTCATTATTTATCATGTTTATAAGTACTATCCTACTAGATTAGGGTATTAGTGTTCAAAGAAACTAAGAGGGGGGGGGTGAATCAGTGTACCCACAAAACTGAAAGAAAACTTAAATATCTTCCACAAGATATAACATGCAAAAGCAAATAGCACATAGAAACTTAACATATACACCATTCATACCAAATAGACACACAACACACAAGATTTTTCCCATGGAAACCCTTGTTAGAGGGAGAAAACCACATGTGGGCATAATGCCCACAAATTCCACTAGTGCACTAAAGAATCTTGCCCTGTTAGGAGCAGTTACAACACCTTGTTAAAGGTATACCTGATTAAGAGTATCTTAGCTTGGTTAGAAGCTAATAAAGTCCTATTAAAGACTACTCCGCTAAGAGATTTAAAACTCTTTCTAAGAGTTACCTAGTTTAAGGATTTTAACTTTAGATCTTGTTAAAGATCATGCTCACCTTGTTAAGAGCGACCTTGTTAAAGGATTTTAACTTGCAAACCTATTAGGGCTTGCCTTGAGATTGACTCAAGAAAGTCTAATTTGATTATGACCCATCTGTCTGACAGATCCTCTTTATCTCTGATTATTGTGTCACCTTAGACATCAAACAACTCCAAACAAACATCAACTCCAATTGTAACACCAAAATCAATTACCCTAATTCACAATTTTATCCTTCTTTTATAACAAGTCATAATAGTCGACCTTTAACCAAATTTTTTTTACCAACTGACCTAAAATCCAAATCTGATCTCTCCAAAACACATTAGTCAACCCAATAAAGTCAATACAATATATATCAAGTCACAAAAAATCATTAACTAACATTAAAATTGATTGGTAACCTGATCAAAACAAACTTGTTTCGGTTGTCCTCTGTTCTTCCTGCCAGTGTCACTTGAATCTTCAATAACTCAATCAATGCTTCAAACTAGATGATGTGATCGTAGACATAGGTAGATATACCTCTGTAGATGATAAATGTATGATCGCACATCTTAACTCTATCTTCATCTTAAGATTCAAATGCCTGAGTATCGTTCATTGTTCTTTACGTGATTGATTGTACACTTAGTCACTTATTCAATTGAATCTATATCACCATCAGTACAGTTGGTCTCTCATCTCTAATACATCATGTTGCCAGCAATGATCACACCTCAATACAATATTATGATCTAAACACAAATCATCTTCACCAAATACCAACATAGGGGGCATCATGCATTCCCTATTCTACATTGCACTCTCATTTTTTTATGTTTCAATAGTTTTCATTCTAGATTAGGGGGCATCATGTCTTCCCCATCCTACATTGTATTGTCATTTATTTAATATGTTTTAAAGTTATCATACTAGAGTGGGGTATCATGCCTTCTCCATTCTACATCAAGCGAGACTTTTAACTCTTTATCATGTGTCTAGAGCTACATCACTTAGGATGTCACCATATTTTGATCTTCATTCTATATTGTGCTTTCATTTCCTTGCCATGATGTGAGAATCATCTTTTTACGCAAGGGGTATCATACTTCGCATATGATTTATTGTTCTTGTATACCTTACCATGTTCCTAGAGTTATCTTTTCACATTGATGGCATCATGACTTCCTTGTCTCATTATATGCTCAAATGGCTTATCAGTACCAAAGAACCACAATAGGTACACCATGCCTTCCTCGTATCCACATATATTATGCCTCTAGGACAATCTTACTTCTTCTATTTGCCTATACTAGGAATAAATTTACATGCCCTAGTGATCATCTTCAATCCATATCTTTTATGCTTATCATTTGAATACGTCTTACTTTCTTGTCATTCAACATTATCTATGACATTTATTTCATTCCTTTGCATGAACTATGTGCTTGTATACTTATATTTCCTTTATTACATCTAATATATCACACAATGTTTTTCTCTTTTAATTCCTTAGGCACATTCTATGGAATCAAGTGGAGAGAGCACATAATGTAACCAATATTTATGTTTTGAGATTTTAGACAACACATTATACTAGATAGATACTCATCACCATTCTTAAAAGAATCTCTCTCACATTACATAGTCTTGCCTAAATTGCCATACCACACAGATATTTTTATACTAGACAAAATATTTTAGTATCACTTTTTGTATAGGGAAATCTTAATCCATATAGTTTTCCTACTTACACATTTTTTAAGACAATCAAGCAAACTCGTTATTTGTATTTACTCCATTTGCGTGACAAAGGATAATCATTATAATATATATTTTCTATCGAGTGCCTGAATTTTGGAAAAGAACATACGAAGAATTTGATATGGATCCATCACTTCACATGGACATCATATCCTTTTGTGTCCAAATATTTACTTTTCATCCATTGATAAGAATGTTCATATACTTTGAAATGTATGCTCACTTTAGGCTTTGCTTGCACTTCAAAGTGGATAAAATATAATAATCAAATCTAAATGCCCATGCAATTCACATTAATTTTTGGGTCCATTTTGATCAAATGTCTTTAAAAAACTATAGAATGACAAGTGACACACTCTTCTACTAAGTTTGACTCCTTTCCTAATGCATACATGTTATTATTTTCATGGATTTTTATGTATTTGATCTTTATCATAGCCCCATTTTATTCCTATTTCTACATATTCATTCATGATCTTGAGATTCTACATTCTTGTCCTAGGTCAATCTTATGACATCTAGGTTCAATCTCAAATTACACAAGATTGAATCCAAATTAAAAAAATTTATTCATTAATAAAAACACTTCAATTTTAGGGGTTCATCTCCAATAGTGATGGTTAAGTTGTGGCATTGTTGATGGTACCACCAAGGTTCAAATTCACGTTGGGTTGATTCCTGAACCGTTGCAACTTTCATGCTAGTTGTTTCATAGGTGTTCAAGCCTATGCTTGGCCCTCACTAGGCTAGTGTGCTTGTGTGCTCTATGCTCCTATTGGGCTACCATGCTCATAGGTCTAAATTGTTATTGTGTTAATACTAAAAATGTGCTTGCAAATCTAAATTGTTGTTATGTTAATATTAAAAATAAGATCTCCTATTTATAACCTCGCAGATTATAAATCAAGTTGAAAACCCCTCAACCGATAAAAAAATAAAAGAACACAGGTTATAGCCTTTGTTTTAGCTTTATTGAACGATATTAAAATCTTCCATTCATCCATTCAATTATTCAATTTAGAAGAGTATAACTAATGCCTTTTACATACAAATTTGTTTACACTACTTTATGAATGAATCCAAGTCCTTGGAGATGGTCAACTTATTAAGTGGTTGGAAGTGAAAGAGCGTGCGTGACTGATCACAACGTATGATATCATTGTTCACTAAAATATGAATTTCTTGCCTTTGTTTTTTTTTTGCTGAAAGCAACTGAAGTGAAGTTTCCATATAAAAAAAACTTAATTTATTTTCTCTGATTGAAGACATAAATTATTTATACATTTTTTGATTTGGGTATTGTGACGTTCCCTCTAACGGAATGGATTTCGTTATATTAATTAATTGAGAAAATGATAACTGCCTTTTTAGGCTCAAGAATATTGTTTTAAAGAGCATATTAAAAGTCTTAAGATTTTTATTTTTTTTAATAAATGAAATGGAAGAGAGCTGAGCCTTGAACATATATTGTTTCTATAACTTCAAAAAAAAAATCATTAAGGTTTCCTTGGTAACCAATGGTTAGTATATTAGGTTAACTTTCATAGGTCTGTTTTATGGGCAATTTGAAATAATCAAGTATTTGTTTTGGTTTTGTGTTTATACTTAAATATTTTGATAATGGAATCATGATTTTTATAACTCTCTTTTTACTTAACCTAATGTTTTGTGAAAAAGATTAAATCATCAGAACATTGAGAGACATTCATCCTATCGAGTTCATAAAACTACAATACTGTTGATTTTCAGGACATTGAGATATATTCATTCCCTTAAATTCATCAAACTACAATACTGTTGATTTTATGTTTTCTTATTGATTCTGCCAGAGGTCTCCTATCAAACAATGCCTTGCTTTAATACCACTGCCAAGTATGGTAAGGCCACATATAATTGTCAATGTAGATTACATTTTGCTCTCTGCATGTTCCATGCAGAGTGTTGTGCTATGGGCAACCACTGCAAATTATATAAACAACTCGTGGTAAATTGTTTTCCTTATTTCTCAAATACAAGGAAAAGTAGCATAAGTTATAGTTCTAGTTAGGGGTTGAATGTGGATTGTATTCAATAAAATTTTCAGTATCTAATGGTTGGTTTCCCTCTTCAGATGTTCTCCTAGAACTAATCAACTCAACTGAAATCCGTTTACAGGCTCCTCCTCATCACTACCCAATGCAAAAACTTGAGGTTCTTAAGACTTGGCAGTGGAACTGAAGCTTTCTGGATTTCAAATGAAGAACATCTATAGAAAGCAAGAAGCCATTTGAGTATGGTTCCCAAGAAAAATGGGTAGATGGGTCAAAAGATAGTATGGGTTTTCAAACAAGGAGAAAGGGCATCTGCAGGTCAACAGGATACTTCAGATTTCACAAGCCTTCTCAAGTTTTCCTTTGCTACAATCAAGGAGAATCCAACATTGACTTCGAGAATTTTAAACCAATCATTTGGCAAAACAAGATCTAGTTGCTCAGTTAGATCCAAACTTTGAAAGTGGTGTCTATTTCATTATGTGCTCTTGTAGCTGCCAATTTATTGGGGGGGCATCCAGATCTAACCAGACCATTAAAGACCATACAGCTGACATCTGCCTCGGCCCTCAACTAAGTGAAAAAGTTTGCATTAGCAAAATTGTTGCAACTAAGCATCGCATTTGCATTGAGAACCCTGAAGTCATTGCAAGGGTGAACCATTGAAATTCTCAAACATTGTGGCAACTTTGTAAAGGGATGAGAACCTTGCTTGAGCCACTCCTAAAGACATGTCAAGCAAGAACTTTATGATGGAAACCCCTCTAGTGAACCACTCAATTAATTGTATTTAACTTTGATTTTGTAGTTGTAGATTGAACGTTAGGATAGATAACAGCTAACAAAATTAAATGGACCTGATTAGATCATAGAAGGAGAATTTATCTGCAATCTAATATACTTCTCATGGTGATTACGATTCATGTTTAGTGATCTGAAACATTGATAGTTAAAAATAAACTTCACATGGGTCTTTTCCAGAAGCTTTCTTTTGAAATTGAATGTGCAAGCCTCAAATCTCTTATAATTTTTGATGGTAAGCCAAAGATAATTGCTAACAGAGGACTGCACAGAGCAAGGAAACTCAACTGCAGACCCAGAAATCCTGCAAAAAAACAAACTAGGACTGGGTCAAACTAGCTCTAAATGCCCTCCTACTGTGTTCCCTCATCAGGAATGTGGATAGGATACACCATGACAGCCTCATTTACAACATGTTCAGAGCGCAACAATTGACATCAAACTAGAGCAGCAACCGTGTAATTTTAAGGTGAATGAATTCATCAATTCCAAGGTAGTGGAATCATGTCAATGTGTTGTACTTCATCTACCCAATGTTAATCAAGCCTACCTTTAATGCAATGTTACTGATGGTAATTGTGGCTGGCCATTCATGGTGTAAAGCCTCCAAATAGTTTGTAAAATTTTAAATCAAATTGAGGGGAACAAGGGCCTCTTGAGCACTCTAGTCTAGAAAAACTGCAACCAGTAAAGTTATCCTTACCCAGTTTATCTCTCTGTGTCACTGTAAATGATGTCCCTAGGATAGACTATTGATCTTTTTTAACATTGTCAAACATAACAAAGTTGGAATGCTGGTTACAACTTGCGATCTAAGAATTCCCTCATAGAGTTGGCCAACCAACCAGCAAGCATGGCCTCTTCATTGAGTGGACAAAAAGAACACAAAATTTTTGAAATCTTTGTTCCAATTTTTATATTAAGGCATAACTGTGCTAACTCGAAGTCTGTGCCAATTGTATATCAGAGAATCCTCTAGACTTCAATAATAGAATCCTTGTGCTCGCAGATTCACAGACACATGAAAATAGAACCATATTATCAACAACATAACAGTCCATGGGCAAGGCAATTAAAAATAATTCTAGATTACGACAATTGTCTACAGGCCATAAACTAGGTCAAAACACAAATACAAAAACAACTACACGAATTTTCATCGTTCTTCCACTCGGTCAAAACCTATATCTTAGGTTAAAACCACTATAGAATAACGACTAGTCAAGTATTAAGTGCCATTTACATCATTTTTCTACATATATCTTGCAATAGATTTCCTTAAATAATTACAATATGGGTAACTTCAAACTTGTACTACATCCAGTAAAATCAATCACCGTACCCCCACAAAATTGTGATATGATAGATGTTTTGACTTTTTATAATATTTTAGGTTAATAATTTTATGAATGTATTCTAATATTGCCATCACTTATTGCAGCATGATCAAGATTCTGAAAAGAAAGATTACATCAACTTTTCTTTTGCAGCATATGCCTTTCCTTTTCAAATCTACAGTATTTATGCATCATCATGGAAAAATAGGCCTTTAAAGAACGTTCGGTGTCTATGACTAAACCCTATAAACAGTAGAGTAGAAAATTAAATCACGATGGGTAGATAATTCTTGACAATCGTTGAATAATTTTGCCAACGACAGGCTGTCAATGACAAAAAGCTTCTAATAAATAAGGATTTGCAATATCGACTTCACACATTTTCTACATATTGTAATCCACTCTGTTCTAATGTCCAAGCAGTAAGAAATAACTTACTGTATGTTAAGATAAAAACAGCATTCAAATGCTTTCAAATCAAATAATTGACATTCTGCTGGATAGTTATACAATTATAATGTCACTTATTTCCAAGTAACTAATCACTGGCAATAATGTCCGTCAGTTGTAGTAAAGAGATCAAGCTGATTCAAATTCTGTCACTCTGTGATTAGTCCGCCGCCTGCAACAGCAATTTACCTCCATCTATTATTTTGCCCAGAAAACTGAGAACTTGCCTCCAGAGCAAAAATATTGAAATGTTAGTTGATGTTCTGGCCTTTCCTTGAGAAGCAGATCTTCTTAATCCATCATAAATGTTTGCCAACAGCCAATAATAGTGGTGTGTTCCTCTATACTACTTAAGTAAAGTTGTTGAAGGTGGAATCCAGATTGTGCCCTCATCAGATTCTTCACTTATGTTAATACACAGATGATACAAGGTCAGAAAGAATTGGTTAATCTGATGAAATTGTTGATGAAGATAATGAAGGTATTTTTTCTAGAAACTGCAATACCTCCTTCATTGCTGGTCTCTTCTGTGGGGAAGGAGAACAACAGTTGAATGCAATCCTTAGAGAGGTTGATATTTCTTCCTTCCCTTCCACCTCTGATCGAAGAGTTGGATCAATAATACGCAAAATCCGCTGCTTCTCATCAAGAAAACTTTGACCCCATGTTGCAAAATCTTTGTCAGAGGGTGGTTTTCCTGTGAGCATTTCCAGAAAAATAACCCCAAAAGAATAAACATCCCACTTCTGATTGGGTTTTAGAGTTTTCAATGCCTCAGGAGCTTGGTATGGAGATACAAAATTTCTTGATGTGCTTGGGCTGCCCAGCATTTCAGGTGTTGTCTGCAAGCTATCTCTTGAGCCTGTTGACCGCTTGCTTCCTGAAAGTGTACCTTCAAAGTTTCTTAGATAAATGGCTGAACTACTATATTTGACATTGGCCATGTCTAATACTCTGTATAACCCAAAATCTGCAATGAATGGTTCCATGTCAAACCCCAGAAGGATGTTGCTGGGCTTGAGATTTGCATGAACATGCTTCTTTTCATGCAAGTAAGCCAGGCCTCTAGCCACTCCCTTAGCAATTTTTATCCTTGCAGCCCATGGCAGATAAAAGGGAGAGTTTGATGATCTTCCTGCAAGAGTGAAGATATAGTTTTATTCTTCAGAGGGGATTTTAAAAAGACACGATAGGCTACAGAAAACTCAGAAACAGAACAAGGTAGTTATTGTCCTGCTGTCATACCAAACTAGAAATCAGAACCCAAGAATACTGACTGTTTTACTCTTTCACAAATCAAAGAAAACAAAAGCAATACTTGTCATTAAAACAAAATAGGATGTATAATAGACTGCAAAGAATTCTGTATTCAGGTGATCAATAACATTCAGCTTAAAAATTAAAAGAAACCAAAAAACCCCAGATAGAGATTAGAACCTGAAGAAGATGATTCTCACTTTTTCCAGATGGAAAAAACAATTTACTTGATAATGTGTAGGTTTGTTCAATACAGATGTCTTACAACTAAATATTTAACTGGCCAAATCCCTTGCATGTTTTCATATCAAAGATGATCTATATATTCGCTGAATTTTCTTTCAGGTTGCCTGGGTTCTAGATCTTCAACAAGTTAATCCTATAGACATTGTTAAAGAGCTTCAAGTTTCTTTTTTTTTCTCATCTCTTCCATTTTTCTTCCTCAGAAGACGTACTGTTGAACTTCAACAAGACATTCATAAGAAGATCAATCCAGAAAGTGAATCAGTAACCCTACGAAAGTTAAATTTTAGAACTTGATAATTTAAGAGCTTATGGACTCCACGGATTAATGGGAAATGGAAACTCAACACTATATCAGACATCCCAAAACCTATCCACAAGTAACTTAAGATGCTACATGGACCAAATCTCCTATTAGCATAACCCAACAAAGAAAGAGACACATAATAAGAAGAGCAGAAAAGTAAAGAACCCACCATAATAGGCATTTGCCAAGCTCCCATTTGGAATGTAGTCATAAATCAACAGCTTCTCCTCTATGCCCCAGTAGTAGCCTCTGAGGCGAACAATGTTTGGATGTTTAATTCTACCAATTGCTTTAGCTTCTACTTCAAAATCCCTGTAACTTCCCAAACCACCCTCACCAAGCCTTCTCACCGCAAATGTCATGCCATCTTCTAGAACTGCCTTATACAATATAGTGTATCCAGTGGCGCCCAATATATAAGCAGAAGCTCGAAGTAGTTTATCAAGGTCCAAGTCTAGATCTCCATCTAGTGACACCAAATTTCCTTGCTGTTGATCTCCATTGTCTGAGCTACTCCCTTCGGAAGTCTCTTCAACTTTTCTAAGGCATAGCCAACCAACTCTACCAGAGCTAGAAGAATAATCTCCATTATCATCCACTTGAACAGCCCTGGAATTAGGTTCATCCTTTGCTTCCTTTTTCTGTTTTGTGCTCCAGTATCGATACATAACAACTGCACAAACAAGGCTTATTCCAGCAAAGTCACCAAGAACAATAGCAGTTATAGTGCCTTTGCTTAAAGTTTTGTGTTTTTCAAGGACAGGCATAGCTGCAACTGCAGACGGCGAGCTAATTTTTGGAGGATCAGAGCCAGTAGAAGGAACATAACATAATTTGGTAAGCGGTTGGCCACAGAGACCAGGATTGCCTACAAAAGCATCAGATTTCTGAGTCAAAAAAATCCCAACCCGTGGAATTTGTCCAGTCAAATTATTGTGTGAGAGATTTATACTTGCATTTGCAGGGAGTTGCCCTAAAGTGAGAGGTATGTTACCAGAAAGCCTATTTCCAGACAGGTTGAGACAATATTGGAGACTAGACAAGTAGCCAAGATCAGGAGGGATAGACTCATTAAAGAGATTTGAAGAGAAATCCAGAGCCTCAAGGGCTCCTAATGAACCAATTCCTGCAGGAATAGGTCCAGATAAATAATTGTTTTTCAGAGAGATACCTTTCAATTCTTTCAATTCTGTGATACTCTGAGGGATGATTCCATTGAGAGCATTGCTTGACAGGTCAAGATACTGTAACCCTTTCAGCTGCTGTACTTCAGAAGGCAGGGCACCAGATATTGCATTGTTGGCGAGGACAAGGTTTCGTATATCCGTTGCATTGAAAAGCTCAGCGGGAATTGTTCCATTGATCTCAT
Source organism: Thuja plicata (assembly GCA_018584345.1). NCBI lineage: Eukaryota > Viridiplantae > Streptophyta > Pinopsida > Cupressales > Cupressaceae > Thuja > Thuja plicata. The sequence goes on from MU226542.1 coordinate 1,047,074, forward strand.
TACCAGAAAGGTCAAGGTGCCGGAGGTACTCAAGGCACCCAAGTTCTTGTGGTATCCAACCCACTAGCTGGCTCTGCGGTAGAACAACACTGATGACTCTGGACTCATTACTTCCGGGAATCTGTGTGCAGGTCACACCATTCCAACCACAGGGTGTTGAATCATCAATATTCCAGTCCCCTAGGGCAGAGAGGGGATCATTTGTGATAGAGTATTTGAATGCAAGCAGAACCAGCCCTTCCTGATTCACTCCAGAAACTGAACAAACCATGAAAATTAGTACCAAACAAAGACACCACCATGCTAAGCCTGGTCTAAAGGGGCAACCATTTGGCAAATGAGACATGCCAGGCATTGCAAGGGCAATTTATCCGCTATCTCAACAAATGTAGGAGTCTGACTCTCACATACTATATATGATTCCTAGCATAAGGCCAAGAGTTCTTAGCTGGACAGAGAACTAGAAGATTACAAGGACTAATGTGGTAGAGAAAGAACACCATGGACATGAATTACTAGAATCAAGATACCCACTTGCTGAATGTGGTAGTATTCACCAGTTCTTGGCAACCGAGTATTCCAGGTTGTATGTAAACTCATGCCCATGTTCAATTGGGTCCTGTACAGAATCAGGAATCAAGTAGTTGCTGCCAAGAAACCAGCCTCAACAAGGAATTTTAACAAAAAATTTACATCAGAGACCTAAGATTGGGTACTGCACCATGCCTGACAGACCATTAAACTCCATTGGAATCTAGAATTTAGTATCAATGCCAATAACATCGAAACAAAAAAACTATGTAAATTATGTTTCAGTCCAGGGCCTGCTTTTTTTTGGCAAAATCTACGCGAATAAAAGGGACTGGCATTGGAAGACAAAAACACATGACAGATCCGAAAGCACTGAATACCCACTTTAGGCAGAATTCTAAAAACAACACATACATGAATTAAACAAGAAAACTTCCATTGTATTGCATTGTTTCTATGATATATCCATGTGAACTTTCTCTCTTACCAATGCACACAACATGGTGAAGCTTCCCAGCACAATAAAATGAGCAGGGGACATGGGTGAATTATTAGAATAAAGGGAATTTCTTGAAAGACTTGGTTATCCCCCTAAGTTGACCAGAAATATGATGCTGAATGGACTCCTGTACTGAGGTCAGCTCCATGATTTTATAACATGAAAATTTAAAGCCTAGCTTTAAGGATTAGCTCACCTAATGCCAATGATAATTGAAGTGGTTGTAAATTGTTGCGTATGTGAGAGATTTTATGAAAGGGATCAATGTCGGAAAGACATTCAATGCCACATATAAACAGAAAAAAAGGTCGGCAATCAGTGGATAAAGAGTCTATTTATTTGAAGCAGTGTTATTTTTTACACTGCTCATGGGTTGTCAGTCTGAGCCCACTGCCTAATACTTACTACACTTGCCTCGCAGCCTTGGAATCTTTTATTGCACCTAATTTTTTTATTTTTCCCAGCTTATTATCATACATATTACTTCATAAATTAGCTATGTTTTTAGTGGCAGAAGCAACGAGGAAAGCTATTTTATTTTATTTATTAAAGGAAAATGGATGGTGAAATATAATATTCAGCTAATAGTATGAGTATGATTGGATAGGAATAAAAATTTGTTTTTTCCTAAAGTTTAAAAAGGAAAAGAAAAAGGAGATCAAGTACATAATCAATTAATTAATTATATGTTAACAAGAAATGTCATTTCTCTTACAAATAATAAAGAGAGAAAGACCATTTTTCTTATAACGTCATTTCTATAGACAAAAAAAATTATATGATATAAAATTAATTTTTTAATATAAAAAAAAGTTGTTGCATAGAAAAATCATAGAATAATATTGATATTCTTGATTTAACTATAAAGATGTTTGATAAATTTCATTTGTCTATTTTAAAAAGAAAGCTCTAAATTTGTTATAGTTTAAATGTTCAAATCATTTATTAAAAAAATCTTATTGAGTTGATGTTGTACAAGTCATAGGTGATCCAAATGTTGCATGTTACTTTCAAGGTATCATGGAGGAATCACTACGATGGGTTTTTCACATTGTGGATTAAAGAGATGGATATAAGGATTTTTAACAAGTTTTCTAAAACGATTTTAATACAATTATTTGATTGTGTGAAAGTGAGTTTTTTAAATATTTTTTGTTTAAATTCATAAAATTATTTAGTTATTTGATATAGGAGTGTGAGTTTTAAGTTGAAACCTCTTTAAATAAGAGGCAAGGATTAAGGAGTGTATGTTTTGTCAAAATTGACTTGCCTCATCCCTTATAGTGTGAAAGTAGTATTTTATTTAAAGAATCACTAAAAACTATAACTTATATAGGTGTGTAGTGTTAAGTAAGTTACAATAGTTTGAATATATTTTGTGCTATGTTTAAGTTTGTAATCTAAAAATAATAATACTAAAGCATTAGAAGATTAATAAATATTTGTTAATTGATTAAATTCGTTTATAGAATTGTAAAGGTGAAATCAACATACTTATATCAAATCTCATTCAATTTTGAGTTTCTTTTGATGAAATCATTTAATACAATTATATATGGACAAGTGACACATCCGTATTAGGTTTGGCTCACAACATGGTATCTTTCCATATTTACTCATCATTGATTACACCTATTTCCATACACCCAAGCTTACCAATACCTTATTTCATTCATCCCAACATATTCACCTTTTATTAGTTATTCATTCACCCTTATGTATGCACATAGATCACTGGCTTATTCCTAACCTTGAAATTTTCACCTTTCTATCCTAGGTTAATCTAAAGTGGTATAATATTGATCTTAATATTTTAAAAAAAAAATTATTCTACCTTTCTCATCCCTTTTCACTAGTCACTGTGAGATAACTTGACACAACTTTATGATGTTTTATATGTTTTCTTTGGATACCTAATTCATAAAGAATTAAAAGGAGAAGATTGAGAATATCTCAAACAAGAAGCATTCATTTCAATAATATTTTGAGTTGGAGCTTAAAAAGATTCTTAATTTAAAAAGAAGCTAATGGGGAATTTAACCATACTGATCCAATAAACTCCTTAAAGATTATTTTTTAAGTAATAACATTATTACAAGCAATCATACAACAAAGATCAAGGTGGAGTAGTTTTCATTAGCATGCATTTAACTAGACCAATCTCATAAGTTATAAATCATTTTACCATACATATTTGTTCCCTAAGCTAATTATCCCATCCATCACATTTATTTTCTGCTAAAGTTAGATACTTAATTAAATTATGATTAATTTTATGAGTATTGATTGCATTTATTTAATTAACATAGAGTTATTGTAAAGTTGTTTTATCATCTTATATTTTGGTTAACATATGTACTCTTACACTACCCTAAGGTGCTACCTAACAAGAAATTTCGTAACAATAATAACAACTTCCACATAAATAAAAGGTTAAGATGAATCATATAGAAGATAAAGGTGAAGATCAATCAAGATATTTCTAAAATATATCATTTCTATATGTGAAGTTGAAATTTGCATGTTAGTTTTACTTTCATAGACACACTTTATTTATGTGGACATTAAGATTAGATCCATAAATACAATCTTAAGTATAATAGTTGACATAATTTTTTATTATTTTAATATCATTATCTAAAAAGTTCAAACTTGTTGACATAATGATGTATTGATTTATAACATCAATGATAATATTGTTTATAACAATATCACATAACCTTATTTATATTAAATAAAAGATTAAACATATTATTTATCATCTATTCCATACATTAGTACACAATTATTATACAATTAATAATCAATCTAAAATTTAAAAACATTGAAATTATATACTTTTAAATTTTTAAAAATGATTGAAAGCCTATAAAACTTAGGACTTTGAACCAAAACTCAATGAATAAAACATAGCTAACTAAGAAAGGAAACCTAAATCTTTCAATCAACTCCTCTAAATAAACTATAGCTAACTAAAAAGAGAATGGAATGATAGATTGATACTTACAATTGTATCTTAATTCATATTCTTATCTCTATTAAATAAATTATAACTGTTTGTTCTAAAATCACTAATATTTTATATAAATTTATTATTAATTAAAAAGAAAAAAAAAGTTTTCAAGAGAAATGGAATGATAGATTGACACTAATTTATACTCATAATGTAGCAAATCTCTCATCCATCTAAATAATTAGAATTGTTTCTCCTGAAATCATTAACATTTTATATATAAAATTCATTATTATTAATTAAAAACGAGGAAAGAATAGTTGTTTGAGTTTGAAGAAGTAAGGAGAAGACATTAGCAATTATTAATTAAAAAGGGGAAAAGGGAGTTGTTAACAAAGCTTGAGGAAAGTAAAGAGCGGCACCCCAACAAAGAGTCAACGATTGTTGTTCACCTAGAATAAGCGTGTATATATATATATATATATATATATATATATATATATATTAGCTCGCATGGGGCCAAAAATAATTAACAATTTAATTCCCTAGAGTTGGTGGAAGTAGATAGATGGCCACTTAATTTAATGCTACTATGACTTTGCCTCCGCATGTTATGTTGCGTGATAGAGATTTGGGGTGCAAGGTGGAATATCTATGCAACGTGGTCTATAAACAATGTGGGAAGTTGGTACCCACTCTAGACAAATGTGTTGACTCCATTAATAATATGGTGGAAGATGTGAAAGGGATAAGGTTGGATTTTTTGAAAGGGAAAAGTCATTTATCAAGGTTCAAATTATTAGAGTTATGTTTACGTTAGTTTGATTTTTTAATGATTTTGATTGTGTCTTTTTGTTCATGGTTGTTTAATGGAGGATGATTTCTGGTTAAGGTCATTCATCAAGGTTCAAATTATTAGAGTTACGTTTATGTTAGTTAAATTTTTTAATAATTTTGATTGTCCTTTTGTTCATGGTTGTTTAACCAAGGATGATTTCTGGTTAAGGCCATTCATCAAGGTTCAAATTATTAGAGTTACGTTTGCGTTAGTTTGATTTTTTTAACGATTTTGATTGTGTCTTTTTGTTCATGGTTGATGATTTCTAGTTAAGGTGTTTGGCTACTCAAATTGTTGTAAATCGTTATATAAAGACAAAATGTCAACATCTATGTATTCTAATTTGTGTTGATAAAAAAAATTCATTTATAGAAAAATTTTATATTTCATTTCATAAAAAGAATTCCTTTATAGAAAATTTTAATGTAATTAAAGGGAGTGGGAAGTTGGTACTCGCTTCGACAAATTTGTTGACTCTACTAACATGGTGGAGGTCATTAATCAAGGTTCAAATTTTCAAAGTTACATTAGGGTCAAGTTCGATTTCTGGATAATTTTGATTGGATCCTCTTGCTCGTGGCTACTTAAATGAACATGATTTCTAGTTTAGATGTATGTTTACTCAAGTTGTTGTAATTAGTTATATTAAGACAGAGATGCCAACATCTATGTAATCTAATTTGTTTCCATAAAAATAATCATTTAATAGAAAAATTTATGATTCATTTCCATAAAAAGAATCCTTTTATAGAAAAAATTTATAATTTGTTTACATAAAAAAAATCCATCTATAGAAAGTTTTTAACGTAAATAAAGAAAGTGGAAAGCTGGTAGCCATTTTGGGCAAATTTGTTGACTCTACTAACAACATGGTGGTGAGGATGAGAAAGTAAATAAGAAAGGTTTTCATGAAAGGGAAAAGTTATTTATCAAGGTTCAAATTTTCAAAGTTACCTTTGGGTTAAGTTAGATTTCTATATTGTTTTGATTGGATCTTCTTGCTTGTGGTTACTTAACTGGAGAGAATTTCTTATTTAGATGTATGGTTACTCAAATTGTTGTAATTTATTATATAAAGACAAAGATGTCAACATCTATGTAATCTAATTTGTGTCCATAAAAAAAGAATTCATTTATAGAAAAAAATTATAATTCATTTCCATAAAAAGAATCCATTTATAGAAAATCTTTAGTGTAAATAAAGAAAGTAGGAAGTTTGTAGTGAATTTCCACAAATTCATTAACTCTACTAACAACATGGTGGTGAAGATGAGAAAGCAATAAAGAAAGGTTTTTGTGAAAGGGACAAGTCATTCATCAAGGTTCCAATTTTCAAACTTACATTTGGGCTAAATTTGATTTTTGGGTTATTTTGATTGGTTTCCTTTGCATGTAGTCGCTTAGCCAAAGACGTCTCTTTGTTTAGATGTATGATTACTCAAATTGTAGTAATTTGTTATATAAAGATGGAGATGTCAACATCTATGTAATCTACTTCGTGTCCATAAAAAGAATCCTTTTACAAAAAATTATAATTTGTTTCCATAAAAACAACCCCTTTATAGAAAAAGTTTAACATAAGTGAAATAATTAATAATTGTTTTAAAATTAAAATATTTGAAAAGGAAGTTATTAGAAGTAAAGCGTTTATATATATATA